>JAKELH010000830.1:0-26273 GCA_021525015.1 Lactarius pseudohatsudake
CATCGCAAACGCAAATATCGACAACGTTCAGACACTCACAACAGCCAGTACGATCAGGATATCCTTCACTCGCTCGCCCGGATCCTGCTCTTTTCATTGTCGTCCATGAGGCGGACGTCATCCAAGGCCCGCAGGCTGCACGCACCACAAATTCACTGGAGGTCTTCACAAACGTAGATGGGAACGGGGGCTCGCGTATTCGCGAGGGCTTGCTCAAGTGGGAGGGCAATGTACGTGAGGAATATGATGATATGTGGGTAGACAGGTATGTACGTCTTTCGTACCCGTTGAACGAATACCCCGCACCTGTACCCCGTGCCATAGCTCACATTTTACTCACGTTGATTACAGGCTCACACGGCTATCATGGCGCTACATTACTGACATTGGCCGTCGCCGGGGAAGCCAATGTGGGCCTCGCGCACCCATAGTAACTACGACACAGCCACGGGAGTGAGTGCTGCAAGTAGCGATGATGGTGACTACGACAGGGTCGGGTGATCACCCAGAAATGAGGTCAGTTTTGCGACAACGGTCACGCGGCGGTCGCGCAAGCAGTGGCGACAACGACGACACAACGATGACACTGCGATGACGATGACTATACCAAGGACAGCAACGGAAGTGGGGGATTCCTGTAGCCACTTTCCTTTGTATATTACCATCGGTTTTGTTGTCGAATATATACAATGTTGATCAATACTAGAAAATATACAAAACACGTTATCAATCAAAGTTTTCGGTAAGTAGCGATTCTAACTATATTGACGCTCAGTAATGGTCTGATAAGTCAGGCATCCGCCCTCACTGGTAACGCCCAATACCTAGCGCGTCTTCTCCTATTTGTGTCGTCACATGCACAAAGGCAGGCGGCGCTAGGCAGGCGTTTCCCTGGGTGATGATCGCTGGGTTTTAAGAAGAGATACCGGCCCTGTGCACGAGAAAAGAGCAGAGGTGTCTCGCAGCAACGGGACGACCCGGGGTCAGGGTACCAACAGAGGATGGCACAATCAGTGGAAGGAGCGTGATACAGGCGGGCCTCAATTTCTGAGACGAGAACCGAAGGTGTATCCGAGTTGACTTACTAATGACATGAGAGTATAGACAAAGACGAAGAAAGGCATATGGGTCACGGTATATAGAGTCGCGCTTGGTCGGCGCGGAGACAAGGACGTGGGTGTAAAATTCGCGCACATCAGAAAGGATATTGAGGACGACACCAGGAGGCCTCGGAAGTTCGTTGTAGACCAAATGTAGGAATATTTGTATGGTCGTTGGACATCCGGATCAACTCGTAACACCGCTCACTACTTTGGTACCGACAGGAAGAGGCCGACTGCGTCAGGGGTACAATGATAACGAGAGGTCCAAAGGTTGCCTCTATGATAAAAATCTGCAGTACCCTCCCCCGAGTCGCGCCATGACCGTGCCAAGACACTATGCGCTCGATTTCGACATTTAAGCTTGACTCTGAAAGGGGATAGTCCGGGCGACCTGGAGACGAAATGATTATTAATCTAGGAGTCGCGAGCAGGTGGAGTCTCATACCGGTTTGGGAACTTCGAAAGTCGGCTCTTTGTCGTGGTCAGATTTGTTTCGTCCATACTCCAGTGTACTTAACGACCCGGGCCCAACTCGGATGGAAGAAATGTTGTGTGCGTTATCCTGCCTATCGGTGGTTGACTGGCGGCCACGGACGTAGTTCCGACTATTCAACCTGAACATGGACACGGTCATCAGCCAAACCCGCGATTACACACCAAATGGACACCTCACATGGCAAGGAAAGAGTTTACATAGCCTATAGGACAATGTCAGTTCACCATCTCTGCGCCTGAGGCCATTGTAAACGTACATTTACTCGTCGCCCAGAAAAATGCCAGCCAGATCATAGAAGAGGGTGAAACTACGATCTGGTCATAAAATAAGAAACATCAAATGGGAAAGATTGTAACGGAAATATCTCACGCTAATAGTCGAGGCGAGGCTGAGGAGGCTGTTCAAGTTAGTTTCGGGTTATTGATCAGCGTAGACAAAGAACACACCCCGTCAGCAAACCCGAACTGATACTGTAAGCCATCGAGGTCATGATGATGGAATCAGTGCTGTGCATGAACGTCAACTAGGTCTACGGTGCAAGTAAAAAAAGACGAGCTTACTTCGCGAAGCCGGTCCTCCTACGGTAGAGAGACCAACACATCGACGTAGCGACTAAGGTGTCCCCCACAGTGGCTGAGCTCAGCGCTACATATGGCATCCACTATTAAGCCGTTAGCGTGCGTGGATGGGGTATACTAGGTTTGATGAAGATACAGATGAGGCGTGGAAATCGGAGATCCGCTTGAGGGCAATCCTAAAAACGGGTTTCAATTCATTGATACACCCAAGGAAGAAGTATACCTACTCTTTTGTGAGAAAAACTGGCAAGCGAAGTTTGAAATTCATTCCTAAACGAAACGATGAACGAAAAGCAGGCAACTCACAGATTGAGAAGACTACAAATACGCGAATGAAACAATCACGGATGTACCCTCCAGGAGACGACGAGAGCACTTACAGACGGATATAAAAACCGACACCACCTACGAACACACAGTCAGAGGTGCTTCGGTATGTCAACCACGATAACTTACGATGATGATCGGGTAGATAAGACTTTGGCTCACTGGTAGTGAATCAAGCTGTGGCTTGGAAGTACAGTAAACAACAAAGGAAAAAACCCACCGATGTAAACTCGCCTCGCATAATAGCTGCGCTGGGTTAGGACAAACAGTAAGTTAGGGACAGTGTACAAACGACGAACAGCTGGACGGAAACGAAGATGACGGTCTACACTGATCGTCAAGTAGGTGAAAATTTTCCCAATGCATAACGTACACTGAGAATGACCTGAACCTGCATCAGGCGGACGTAGCGTGAGTTGCTATGGAGGTAAGATGGTCCGGGGTGACGTACGTTCATGGCCCTGGGGTACAGATCAGAAACAACTAAACTGTCTCAAAGTGGTCACTCACCACATATCGTACTGCAGGTTTGCGGGATTGTCGAAATTCACGATGAGGTACCTACTATAGTGAGCATATGGAGGACAGTGTGCGCATTGCCCTCTCACCAGTAGATCGCATAGGCACATATAATTGTGTGCAATGCATCCACGAATCTAGTGAAAACATTGCAACTTGGGCGGACTGGAACTTGAACAAGATAACGCACGTTACGAATGCAACGAAGAACTTGAGTGCCTTTGGGTCTCTATTCCGATAGTTCCTGAGACGAGTTAGTTTTCTGGATTCGGAGACAAGGACTAGTTACCAGAAATATATACATCTACAAAGAACAGCGAATTTGGCTAGTCAGTGCAAGAAAAGAGAATGCGTTCACTCGAACTCACATCTGCGCAAATGTCAAACCAAGGAGCCTACAAGTTCAATAGCTCAGGAGAAATCGCGGTAAAGAAGCGCCGAAGGGAAGACTCACGTAGTACTGACGAGCAGCCCGACAAATGCAGCGCCAAAGGAATTGCGGATGTCGACGACAGGAGAGCCAGGCATGTTGATGGGATCAAGCTAGGTTGTGTTCGTGGGGGATACTATATACTGTATGTGCCCGCCGCCTCATCGGTAGTGAGGACTCGAAGAAATAGGGAACGAGATAGGTAGGGCTGCCACGGGCGAACGTGATACGAGAGCGTCGCATTAGATGATGGCGATCGTTCCATCATTCATCGGTAGAAATGCGTCCTGCCAGTGCTAGACCTACAATATTGGGAAAGGTTTGTCCTGATAATGATTTGAACCGAAATTACCATCAAATTACAGCACTCCTGACTACAGTCGAGACTACAGTCGACTCTACCTCGGGATAGGCCCGGTATGGGTATGGAGATTGGGAAAAGGGTCACATGTGGGAAAAATAGTGATGAGATGGTGGACACGTGATGATCGATCTCAGATCTCAGATCTCAGACCGTGACGGTAGTGCAATGTAAGATCGACGAAAGTTCGTTCACTGGATCACTACGACCGTAGACTCAGCATGTCCTCAGTTCTTTCAACAACTCTTCCCTCTGATCTCTCAAAACTGAATGTCTCTCAGCTGAAAGCCATTTGCAAGGAGCGACGAATTGTCGGGTATTCAAAACTTGGAAAAGCTGCACTCATTCGCAAGCTTGCCGACCTCGTTCCATATGCTCCGCCTTCAACTTTAACGCAGAAAACATCACCTGATTCTGAAACTGGTTCTCTTTCTCTTTTTGTTAGAGTCCGACATGTTCCGTGCTGATGGTGACCTCAAGTGGCTATGGGTATGCCGGCTCACCCAGTAATGCGTCTCGGAACAGCTCGGAGCTCTGCTCCTTCCAACGCGCATATATCCTCGGGTGCTGCGACCACTCAGATGCCCACCATCGATCCCGCATCACAGCAGCCGTCTGACATGCCGCAGATAGCGTCAACGAAAAAAAATTGTGCGCCACCGGCGTTTACTGCCCAGGGGAACATCTTGAAGCGGCTACCCTCCGATTCCGAGACAGCCACGCCGCTGGCGAAGAAACAGAAGGTCGTCGGATTCTCAGCAGCTACTTTTTCTTCGTCAGCGGCGGGGGGTTCCACTTCCATATCTGGTTCCGCGCCTACCAGTCATCTCCTTTCCCTCGCTGTTCCTGTCCCTCCTGTCCCTAACGGTCTTTCTCTGTCACCTAAGTTAGCAGGTGCTCGGCGCATCGTTCGAACGCAACCTATGGGTACTACTACATCCGGTAAACGTTTCAAGCCCTTGGAAATCATGCGGCCACCCGCAGCGATGTCAGGTGACATGGAAAATGCACAAATGGCGCAGGGTTTGCATGGTGATGAAGGTGCTAGAACTAAGGCACCACATACCGTCATCAGGCACTGGTACTTAGACTTTCCATCAATGGCTCCCCTGGCGTTGTCTCCCATCACGTTCCCGCCTTCTCTATCCGAGCGGAAACTCGTTCAACGCTGGGCTATCATCCTCAGTGGTCTGTCGAAAGAAGAACGGTTCCGATGCTCCTTCGTCTCTAAACTCATTCGCTACGCTGGTAAGCACTGTCTGCTTCAGACCCTTGGATGTATGCGCACACACAACCTCAACAGTCTACTCATCGGCCTACTATCTGCTCTGCAAAGACTTCTCTGGGCAGCGCCTATTCCTTGTGCTGCAGCAGTATGGCCCATCTTCGCTTATGATGAACTTTTGGCCTTATCTTCGGCAGCGGGAACAAGAGATCTTAGAACGCAAAAACGCGGTGATGAGCTCCTTCCTCTTGCCAGCATTTCGGGGTCCTGGTGTCCTCATTTCTGCGCGTCTTTGGGCAAGTCCGGACAACGAGAAGCAGCTTACAGTGGCCCTGCGGTTCGGTGTTTCATCCTTTTCTCGTATATCATGTCAACGAGACCCCAGATTCCTGTTGACTCAGCTCTGGTTTGGGCTGTCGTGTGCGAAAGGTGTTCAGACAAACTGGCTCTACGACGTCGTGACGGATGTTGAAGAGACAGTCAAGGGTGAGATATGGTATGTGACTACACGGAACTCCCGATCGGGGCACACGCAGGCGTTTCACGTTCTCGAGGCCACATGCGAGGTCCTCGGTGTCGTGGAAGGCGCGCACAGCGACGACTTTCTACGCGCGGACTGGGCGGCGTACGTACGGCGACGTAAGGAGAACCCTGACAACGGGTTGCCATTCTACGAGGCCATGCGATGGGCCGATCACGCAGAATACGAGCGAGGCATCGGCAGGCACTGGCTTCGCCGCACGGCTCAGATGGGCCCGCAGGGCGCAGCCCTGCGCACGATCGCAGAGCGCTACACGCTAGCATGCGTCGTTGGTAACAGGTAAGCAACACGCGCCATCTCTGAGCGGACGACTAACGCGAAGGAGCAGCTTGAGCGGGAGCTGGATGTCCGCTCCGCAAATGGCACAAGAGTTTGCGGGACTGGCCCAGCGCGGGACGCCGTCGGTGCCTGCCAAGGCGGTTTCACACCTCAGCCTATTTTTGCCTGCGCAAGTGTTCTCCGCGTAATGTCCTGCCTCACTTCTGAACCGACGTTCGCTTGCACTCAGGCACCATCATGTTGAAAGCGTTCATTTGACTGCCACAGGCGGGAGCCTGCTGCATCAGGCGCTCGCGGTCGTGCAAACCCCCGCGAGAGAGTACTACATTCTGAGAGATAATGGTATGGAGGTAGGTTGTGAGGAGGATGGCGTGGCCAGGGTTTGGATGCGAATTCTAGGTTGCAACACTCGCGGTGAGCCGGTCGAACGAGCAGGGGTGAGTTTCGAGGAGTTGAGGGCATACATTCAAGATCTGTAACTTGCTACGCGAAAAATTCACTTGTTGTTCCCTGGCGCTGCAGCCCCTTACATGGAATAGTTTATATGGTCTACACACCAGCTAAATACAGGATATTCTTAGTTCCTCTCATGAAGACCCTCCGGAAGCCCCAAAGACACCTTTGCTCGCCGACAATTCGGCACCGAGTTTATACCCCAGAACCTAATACCGGTGAATCTCACCTCATCAGGTCCAGAAGAGAGGGGCTCACCTTATCCCAGTCGAGCTTCTGCCTAGTCAGTGGCAGTGCTCGTCTGAGCCCCTTGAAAGTTTTCTCGCCCATCTCATGATACGTGTCCCCTAACGACTCCTGGTATGCATGTTCTTGGTCCGCGATAAGAGCGAGTACTTTCTTCGAGGATACACTGGGGGAGGACGCGGTAACTGAGGCCGGGAGCGCTATCGACGCGTTGTGCTTTGTTTCAAGTTGCACCTGCACGATAAGTGTACGACGTGAGTACATCATCGTGTGCGAATAAAGCTGAAGAGCGCTACATTTCCCTGCTCGTAGTAGTGTACATTGACTAGGATCCTCCCTGTGATTTTCCGCTCGTCGAGGTCGACGATGTATTCTGAACGCCATCGTCCTGACCTGCGGGATCGCCGCAAATCAGTCACCCAGATCATGTTGGTTGAAGTGGCCCGAGCTCACCAAAAATTCACTGGATTGTATTTATTTGCTACGACCTGGACAGTAAAGCGCGTCGCATTATTGGGCGTAGCGAAGACAGACGCCGTCCCGTCGTTGAAATGTGAAGAGAGGTACTGCAACGCAGATGCTTCCAAGGCAGATCTGAGAAGGAATAAGAAACAAACAATCAACAGATTTTCAGCGCGAAAAGAGTACCGGAAAGGTTCTGAGGCCTCCTCGGGTTCGTGCGGCTGCGGGTCGGAAGCTTCCTACGGAGCAAGCGGGGAGTAGGTATGGAGCAAGTAGGGAGGCACGAGACGTACCAGGGACAGATGATCAAATAAGAAGCTTTCTTTTGACCTCGGATCAAGAAAACGATCCTGCTCTCCGGGTATTTGTGCTGTTGCACTCACAATGGACTGCGTACATCACGCAATAGTCGCAAATCTGAGTGTAAGGTGGCTCACAGTGTGCCCGGCGCCGGGAACCTCCGCCACAGTAAATTGTTCGAGGTTGTATTGCTGTAGCGCTGGCAGAACCCCTGCTTCGAGACTCTCATCATCCCCGACGAGCGTGCGTACATCTGCACAAATCGGAGGGGTATCAGTGGTGTGATCTTGACATCAGGCGAAAGCAATGAAGGGACCATTTAGTACATCGTTAATTTCTCCTGGAGGC
Organism: Lactarius pseudohatsudake; assembly: GCA_021525015.1. Taxonomy (NCBI): domain Eukaryota; kingdom Fungi; phylum Basidiomycota; class Agaricomycetes; order Russulales; family Russulaceae; genus Lactarius; species Lactarius pseudohatsudake. The sequence continues at coordinate 7,669 of JAKELH010000830.1, forward strand.
GACTGTAGAAGAAATTGCGAAACGGCTTGGACGCGCTCTTCTGTGCTCATCGACGCCATGGTTGAGAGTGAGGATAGTTATCATAGGCGGAGCGGGCCGCTTCGCCTGGGCCTCATCAGTGCGAGTACTGTGCGAGTCCCATGTATTGTCACCGAAACCAATACCCAGCCCAGGATGCCGAGCTTTTTTTCAAGGTTTGCATCTCGTGCAGTCCGTGAGTCCAGCTCTATCGATGTTACTCCTGCCTTGGAACCATCAATGGTTGCGATTCCTTCGGCCGATCCCCAATCTCCCATGACTGCAAGCGGTTCGGCACCGTCTCCCTTCAATCCTTCTCCAGAGCCATCGCACGAAGCTTCAAGCCCTATACCTTTCCGAACTCCTTCAGAACCCGATATTTTTCGGATCTTAGACGCTCCAGGGCCGTGCAGTCCATCTTCGTTCCACTCAACCTCAAGTCTTATACCCTCTGATGCTTGCTCTGATGCGCCTTCTGAGGCCGATTCATTCCAGTCAGCCGACCTACTAGGGTTTTATCATATATCCGTCCAATCGAGCTCAAGCGTCGCATCTTCTGATATATCGTCCGAGTCTGAATATACCCCATCTCGCGCGGACGTCATCGCCACCCGCAGCATCTTCCTCCGTCACTTCCCTTTGGAACTCGTGGATATAATTCTAGCCGCTGCAGACTACTACCCGCACGGCATCTTTGCCATGCCAACGCGTCATTTTAACCGTCCCCTCAAAGTCCGAGAAAGGCGCTTCCAGACCATGCTCACCTCGCCCATCGTGGACTCCGAATTCATATCGCACGTCGTCATTCGGACGGAGAGCCACGACCAAGGTTGGAGTAACTACCCGGAAGACCAAGGGTCGTTCAATAATTCGTGGACTTGGCTCGAGCTGGCTCTCGTCCGAAACCCCACTGAGAGCGCCCCCACGGAGACTCCTCCCGATTGGAGGATATATACCAACTTACATGCGTCAGGAACCTGGCAAACCAATGAAGTTGTCCTGGACAAGAGTAATGAAATCATCGGCGCACTCAGACCGGGGGATTCGTTGGCCATATGGGCGGAAGCTAGGTCAGTGCCCGGAAATTAGTCTATGAGCGACTCTGAGACCCACTAATCACCCAGGTTTCCCGGATGGGTGAACGTGGTACGCTCGGCGAAGATTGAGGTGGTCTACCGGCTTTAGCAGTTGATCTCGTCCGAGTTAAGTTTCTACTCTTGGTTATACTCTCCCCAGTGGTACTGTGGCTCCTACACTGGAACCATCGTGCAAATATTCGGAACATGTTGATTGCCTGCTCCAGTGCTAATATTTACCCCGTTTTTACTTTCTCGTGACACTGTTACGATCTTGTATCTGAGCACGAAATTTGTGGCCATGATATCCTCTGTCGGTGGCTTTGATCTGGAGATTACTCTAGCATCTTCCGTCTTATTTATCGGGAATGCCGACTCCGAGTCGATACGTGCTGAACTTTGGCTTGTTCTGTCTGACGCATTGACCTATAAACTGAACACGTGCACCATGCACCACGAACGCTTCCCAAATTTCAGCCTTCTACTACTGTGTAGATTGAGCGTCTCGCTTCAGAATGTCCACTCAGGCTTAGGCCACACAGAATGGATACCAAATCCTTGATTGGGTAAAATCGCATCGCTCGTTGGAAGTCATGATACCCTCTCAGCTTGTCAGGAACCACCCTTCGTTCACTCCTTCTACCAACCACATTTCTATCACCTTCAAGACACGCAACGCCTGCAACCCCACCGCTATTCGGCTATTGGCATCAGAATGCTTCCAAGTTCACTCACCTCCCTTTTCGGGACGATTATCTTGGCGGTACCCGTGTTTTCGGCTAACGCAACGGACTGGAGCACTCGATCCATCTATCAGGTAACCCGCCGCCGCCCTCAGATCCGTACGCGTCTGACAGCAGGATCCAGTTGGTCACAGACCGGTTTGCGACCGCAAATGACTCGACTGTCCCTTGTGACGCCGGAGCGCGCAAGTATTGCGGGGGTTCTTGGAGCGGCATCACGAAACATTTGGACTACATTCAAAGCATGGGATTCGATGCTGTGTGGATCTCTCCAGTCTCAACCAATCTCGAAGGTACGACCCCCCAGGGCGAGGCGTTCCACGGGTGTGTAGTTCCCGCCGGTTGTCCCGATGTACCAACTCACTATCGTTGCCGCAGATATTGGAGTACAGACCTCTACTCCCTGAACCCCCATTTTGGCACCGCCGATGATCTACGAGCTCTCATCGCGGCTCTTCACGAGCGCAGCATGTTCATCATGTTGGACGTTGTCGTGAACCACTTGGCCGCTCCGGGCCCTAAATTCAATTTTACCGACTTTCCCAAACCGTTCGACGACGAGTCCTACTTTCATAGGCGATGCTTCGTCGCTGATTCCACAGACGCCGGAAATCAGACGACTGTGGAACAGTGCTGGCTCGGAGACTCAAAGCTACCTTTGCCAGATCTCAACACGGAGAATCCATTCGTCGTTGAGAAGTTGATTGATTGGATACCCAAGCTCGTACAGGACTACGGTGTTGATGGACTGCGCATTGATACAGCCAAACACATTCGCAAGGATTTCTGGCCGGAGTTTGTCAAATCAGCGGGTGTATATACACTCGGCGAGATACTCGCTAACGATACCAGCTACGCAGCTCAGTACACCGGTCAGTTCTGTACTAGGATATCCGTCTCAAATAACATCTGTGCTTCCAGATGTTTTCGACGCCATCCTCGACTATCCGAACTACTTCCAATTGAGGAACGCCTTCCTTAATCCTCAAGGACAGTTCTCGTCGGTTGTGAGCTCCATGAACCGTTCGCAACAGACGTACAAGAACGGCCTTTTTCGCACGGCATCATTTGTCGAGAACCATGATCAGCCGCGTTTGGCCTCCTTGACCAAAGATCCTGGGGTACATTTTGCTTGCGATTTCCGTGTCACTTTGTGTAGAAGTAATGTCTGACGTCGCTCGTAGCTCATTCGTAACGCCATGACCTTCCCATTTGTCCACGATGGCGTCCCGATCGTCTATTATGGTGGGTTATTACGCCTCCCCATCTCAGCGCCGATCCTAACTGCGACTCCAGGTCAAGAACAGGGGTACCAAGGAGGGGCGGACCCATACAATCGTGAAGCGTGAGTGATGACGCATCTCGTCTCTACCCGTTCTTCACTGAGTCTTCTTCGGTTGCAGTCTTTGGTTCACGGCCTATCAGCAAGAAAAGCCCCTGGTCCAGCAATTCAGAATACTAAATGCCGCGCGGAAGGAAGCCATTGAGTATTCACCCAGTTTCCTCACAACTCCCGTACGCCCGGAATTGTTCCAACTACGCTTCCTCCCTAATTGTGGTACAGATGAAGTTCCTCTCGATCGAAGACCATTCCATGGTGGTGTCCAAACCGCCAATGCTCGCGCTTTTCACAAACATCGGCAGCGAGAGCCCGCAAGGCCTCACCTGGCACGCAGACGCCGTCTTCCAACCTAACGAACAGCTGGTGGATGTCTTGACCTGCACCAAGGTAGCAGCGGACGCACAGGGGGGCGTGACGATTCCCTGCCTGTACGGCATGCCGCAGGTGCTCATGCCCGCTGTAGCACTTCGACAGGGCGGTACTGTCTGTCCAGGGATCGCTACAGGTACGTTGGCAAAGAGCGCAGGGTTACCCGAAGTTCGTGTTACATGGGCAGTTGTCGTGGTGAGCACGCTGTTCTTCGTAGCGTGCAGGGGTCGTTGGATGTGGTAGAGGTCGCAGTCTTCGCGTTGTATTGCTCGGCCTTGGCCGGAGGTGATAATGGCATGGTTTGCCTGTAGGCTAAACGTGAACCATGGAACTACTGTCAAAAAGGTTGGCAATAGTCGCAGAGTAGTCGCAGTGAGTCAGAAGTGAGACACCGGCAAAGTAGAAAGAGTTGATGGTCTCCGCCGATGGGCGCGACATCATTGTTACTAAGAACAGTACGCACACCCCATGTACTGGGAAAGTTGGTCTCTTTGTTGAGCGCAGCCGCGGCCGGCAGGGAGACGGTCAGATAAGCAGCATGGTGATTTCGGCGAAGTATTGTACGCTCAACACTTCAACGTAAGGTATACTACCCCCTGCGATCGAACTCACACTCTAGGCACCGACGGCCATATATCGTCTCCCGCCCATATTCCGATCCCGAAACAACATTATTCAGCGAGGTCGTGGGCCCACCCCTCAAGCACGGTGTGAATGTTGATGTGGAGGACAACGAGGGCCCGGGCTAGACACCAATCCAGCTGTGTCGTCGCAAGAGCATTTTGGATTTTGAGAAATCGTATAGACTATCTTGCCGGAGTAGAGTAGGACGTAGCGCCTGGCGTTGCACGCTTGCACTACTTTGCCTGTCCGTAAAAACGAGGGGCAAGCGATGACGTCGCCACTGGCACCACTGGCACTTCCCCCACCTGTTTGTAACAACGGTTACTTTGGGGGCCGACGTGATGGGGTTTATGGACCCCAGCATTGTACCCAGGTCACCCACCCCATAAGGAGAAGACCAAAACCGATAAGTAACTACAAACCAAGCGATCGACCGCAGCCGTCACGTACTCCCTTACCAGGCACAGCCGAGATTTCACTATGGTTCTTTGTCAACTCGTCTCTACACTCACGGACATACACGGAAATAGCCCTTCGGAGATCGTGTGGGTGGCTATGGAAGAGAGTCGGAGGCAATTGGCTACAGTGGGTGTTGGATAATAATACAGTATCGAGAGGGCCTCGACGTGATAAGAACGAGGACCGCGGATGTTCTCACTGCAATCATGACGCTGTCAATTGACTTGGAATTGGCTGTGGTGAATGAAACACTAAACTACGCGTTCTCGTTGGTTCTCCCGAGATCACATGGGCCAACTTGGGGGGGCCCGGCAGGCTTAACTTGAAGCCGACTGCCAGTTCGACCGCGGTACAAAAAGACGCCGAGCATTTGCGTCTTTCTAGTAACTCTGTGCACAGAGAAGTCATGGCCCCTAACATCAACAAGCCCGTTCCTGGAGCAAAGGAATTCTATCCGCTCAATGAGCCCAGCATAGGCACTACTTTATCTCCGGTGGGTACCTCCCATTGGGTGTTTACTGGCTGCTGAGGCTCAAAACAAATGATAGGAAACCTTCCCGCGCAATAAAGATCTGCCACCACTATTCACGCCGTTGACGATCCGGGGGGTGACGTTCCCGAATCGCGTCTTTGTGGTGAGTAACGTTGCCCACTTGGGTGAATGTTTTTGCTCATCGGTTTGTTCTGCATACGCTGACGGATGCTCATATGTTATCGTATTAATATCGGACATCTCTCCCAGTCGCCGATGTGTCAGTACAGCTCGGACAACGGCCACGCTACGGACTGGCACTTGGTACACATCGGCGTGCGTACACTTTCTTCCCACGCATAGATAGTAGACGCCACGCACTGACAGGACACGTGGCTTGGTCGGGCGGACAGGGTTTCGCGTCCCGCGGCGCTGGCGGCATCGTCATGGAGGCGACTGCGGTCGTGCCGGAGGGCCGCATCTCCCCGGAGGACGCGGGGCTCTGGACGGACTCGCAGATCGCGCCACTCCGGCGGGTCGTCGACTTTGTGCACTCGCAGACAGCCAAGGTCGGCGTCCAGCTCGCACATGCGGGCCGCAAGGCGTCGACGCTCGCCCCGTGGGTCAAATCGAGCGCGGATCGCACGCACCGTGCGAATACATCGACTGCCTTTGCCAACGAGGGGGGATGGCCAGACAACGGTACGCAACCCCGCGACGGGTTTGTTCGTTTTTCGCTGACGTGTCGCGCTCACAGTTTATGGGCCTGTGGCCGTTCCTTGGTCGGACCAGTTCCCAACCCCCAAGGCGATGACCGAGGCCGATATGCAACGTGTCATAGATGCGTTTGCAGCCGCGGCAAAGCGGGCTGTAGTGGCTGGTTGTACGTCTCGTCCTGCGCTCTGGTAACCTCATGCTGAAAAGTTTCTCAGTCGATTTCATACAGATTCACGGAGCCCACGGATACCTTATCCACGCGTTCCTCTCCCCGATCTCTAACACCCGGTCGGACGACTACGGGGGCCAGTCTTTTGAGAATCGCATCCGCTTCCCCCTGCGCGTAGTCGAAGCCGTCCGCGAAGCCTGGGGCGACCGGCCGCTTTTCGTGCGGCTCAGCGCTACGGACTGGGTGGAAGGTCCCGAGAAAGACTCGGAGGGGAGATGGCTACAGTGGGGCGTCGAACAGACCATCCTGTTCACGGGTGAGCTAAAGAAATTTGGCGTAGACCTTATCGACGTCAGTTCCGGAGGTAATTGGTCGGCACAGAAGGTGGTTGTCGGGCCAGGATATCAGGTACGCTGCCCCCCAAAGCATCTCTCTCTACTCGAGCGAGGTAACTTATTCGTTTTCAGGTTCCGTTCGCAGAAGCGGTCAAAAGGGCTCATCCAGAAATCCCCGTGGGTGCTGTTGGGCTGATCACGACGCCAAAGCAGGCGAACGACGTATTGGTAGAAGGAAAGGCGGACATCGTGTCGCTAGCGCGTGGGATCCTGCGGGATCCGCACTTCGTTTTGCGTGCGGCTGACGAGCTCGGGGTCGCTGTGAGACCGGCGGTACAGTATGAGCGCGCCTGGCAGACGGTGCTGGCGCGGCTTTAGATACCGAGAATGTCGTCATAGACCACAGGCTGACATACAGGTTCTGTAAGATTGTAAGATTATACATTGCCAGCATCGATTATAAACATTGTTCGGGATTACTTACTCAGCCCACCGAGCTCCCAAACACCATAAAGCTTGTGAACATGGAAATGGCCATACGCCGCCTCCAAGTTTTCGCGCGTTCGTTTACTTCGTCATCTATCGCGAGAACAGCAATGTCTTCCACTGAAAGCTCCAAGCCGATCGTTCTGTACACCGCAGCCACCCCGAACGGGTTCAAAGTTAGCACGTTTCTCGAGGAACTGCGTGCGCAATATGGTGGGCCTGACTACGAGTAAGTTACGGTACCATTTTGACCTGCGAAAGTGCGGGATGTGGGCATCGACATTAACATTAACCTCGTGCATCTGGCAGAACAGTCCGGATCACCCTGTCTGAGAACGTGCAGAAAGAGCCTTGGTACATCAAGCTCAACCCCAACGGCCGCATCCCGGTGATAACCGATCGCTCTCGCGACAACTTCAATGTCTTTGAGAGCGGTGCAATCTTGTTATACCTCGCTCAACACTACGACAAGGGCCATGTGTTTTGGTTCGACCCCACCGAGGCCCACTACAGCGAAATGGTGCAGTGGATGTTCTTTGCGGTGAGTTGGTCAGCTTCACCGAGGTTGCTGATTCATCGCTGACTCAGATGCGACTCTAGCACGGGGGAGTCGGCCCGATGCAGGGTCAAGGTACGCTGTCCTCCTCGCATTTTACTGGCGCTGGCGCTTAGTTATCGGCGAATTAGCTGGCTTCTTCACTTTTGGGACGAAGGAAGATATTCCTTTCGCTCGTGAACGTACGTATGCGTCAGCTGGGGTTATTCCTGTGCCTCATCCGCTTCACAGGCTACGTGAACGAGACCAAGAGACTCTACGGGGTTCTCGAGATTCGGCTCTCTCAGGACCGCGACTACCTTGCTGGCCCTGGACGCGGAAAACCCTCCATTGCGGACTTCAATGTGTTCCCCTGGTATGAATTCTATGTTGTGAAGTTGGTCCGATGTTGACCAGACCCGGCTGGGAAATAGGATTGCAGGTCATGCAAGGACTATTGCTAAGACTTTGGACGAATGGCCCAACCTCAAGGTGGGCTTTAACTCTTGTTGTCCCGAAGTCTAAATACTAACTATGTGAATACGTCAGGCGTGGTATGAGAGGATTAATGCTCGAACGGGTGTTCAAGCTGGGTTGCAGATACCACCAAAGGTGTAGAGTTAAATAGCACGCACGTGATACCTACGACGTGAGAACATAGTTCCACACGTAGCAATGATATTCAGTTTGCCCATTGAGCTGCAGCTGCAACGTCCTCAATGATCAAGTTGTGTTGGCGCCCACATTGCCAGCATGGACTATAAACACACACAGTCTCAGAAATGGTCCTCGCATGACCTGCAATCCTATATCCCAACCGGGTCCGGTCAATGTTGAACCAACTGTTATAATGGAAGTTCTACTACATATACCAGGGAAACAAACTGAAGTCGGCAACGGTGAGTTTTCCGCGCCCAGGGCCAGCGAGGTAGTCGCGGTCCTGCGAGAGGCGAATCTCGAGAACCCCGTAGAGTCTCCTGGTCTCGTTCACATAGCCTGTGAAGCGGATGAGAGGCACGAGTATGACCCTGGCTGACGGGTACGTACGTTCACGAGCGAAAGCAACATCTTCCTTCGTCCCAACATCAGCGATCAGGCTGAGGCTGAGCGATGAGTCAGCTACCTCGGTGAAGCCGACCGACTCACCGCAAAGAATATCCACTGCGTCATTTCGCTGTCTCGAGGTCTAAATAATAAATACGTGAATACTTCAGGCGTGGTACGAGAGGATTAATGCGCGAAACGGTGCTCAAGCCGGGTTGCAGATACCACCAAGTAGAATTGAATCGGGGAGACGCACGTGATACCTAAAGGGGACGTGAGAACGTAGTTCCAAAGTAGCAGTTTGCCACAGAGTCTCACTCAGGTTGTCAACGTCCGCAACGATGAAGTCGTGTTTGGGCCTCCCCCTCCTTACCCGAGGTTATGCGACACGGCTCCCTCAAAAGCCGCCAATGCGGCACCCAGATCCACTCTTAAAAAATCCCAACACTGTAACTACGTCACTCCCTGAAGACTTGACATTCATTCATCGTTCACCACCCTCCGCGTCGACCCCATTTTCGTACACCATCAACCCCACCTCTCCGCTTTTACTCGCAGAATCACCGCCGGCGGCAACGAGTTCCTCACTACCACCACCGCTTGCACGGCCCAAGTTAGAACGCCCCCGACTGTCGGACGATAAAATCACGGAGATGCAACGCCTGCGCGAGCAGGATCCGAAGCGGTACACGCGCCAAAGGCTCGCAGAAATGTTCGGGTGCTCTTCCGCGTTCGTGAGCTACGTGGCTCCTCTGGCGCGTTTGGAGAAGAAGACTGCGCTGGAGAGGCGCGAGCGGATGCACGAGAAGGCGCGGGCGCAGTGGGGGGAGAAAGCTGCGCTCATTCACGAGATACGCAAGAAGAGGAAGGAATATTGGTGACATTGAATATTGGTGCTAGGAACGGTGCGACTGGAACGTGATTTTTCCGGACGGTTCTGGATTAGCGGCTTGGATGCAGGCGCACCGACACGGTGTTGACCCAGAGCGTGATTGGCAGGTTAATCGGTGTTAGATCGTACTCTATGTTCCATATTCTCTCCACTAGCGAAGTTTTCGCGGGTGGTGGTGCTAATTTGATTGTTGCTGGTATCTGCGCGCTCTCATGCTCGAGAAATAACATGCAGGTTGGATTCCGTCGGGGCATGCGGCAATCCGGTACTCCTGTGTATGTCGTCACCAGACAGTGCCTCTACGACTCTAACGCACTGTTAAGGCGATCGTTGTCGGTGTTCCGCTCTGAAAATGTAGCGCGTGTTTGAAACTCGGTATTCGGCGAAAGACGGAATGAGAAGGCTCCGCCCCACAAGTTATCCAAATCGGTATGAATCCAGGTTTATCACGCAATCACACGGACATTCTGGATGGGATACGTCGAGATGCGGTAATCCAGTGCCTCGATGTGAATGTTTGGGGCCAATCATTGCATCAAGGGTGTTCGGGCGCATGCATTACACTCGGGTTTCCGTGCTATGACACCACCCCAGAGATCAACGGTTCCCCAACCTATTTCGCTTCGCTTCCTTGACTGCATATAAGACCCCTGCCTCATATTTATTCCGCTTCGCTTCAAATCTTTGTTCCCTCACCTCCCCACTCACGACTCTGCAAGCTATTACCTCCATGGCCGCCCAAGTCAGTGTTAACGTCGCCAAGAATGCCGCCTCCACAAAGATCCTCGCCAAGGTGCCTCCACCTGCGTTCTCTCAGGCGACCCACCGGTCGCGCTGCCTGGCTCAGCTGCGTTCAAAACACAACGGCCTGGAGAAGTACATCTATCTCAATGGCCTGAAGGATCGTGATCCTACCCTCTTCTATACTCTCCTTTATGACAACATGCGGGCAAGTGCTCCTTTCTCTTGTCTGTACCTCGACTCGCTCTAACATGACTCTTACTGTTGACAGGAAATGGTCCCAATCTTGTACACCCCAACTGTAAGAGCATGCCTGTTGGGGTAATGTTTTCACCCATATATTGACCTCCCACCCGTGATGCAGGTCGGTGACGCGTGCACAAACTACTCACACATCTGGCGTCGCCCTGAAGGCATGTATGTCTCCATCGGGGACAAGGGCCGCATCCGCGAGGTGCTTTCCACCTGGCCTAACGTCCGCGAGGGGCGTATTGCTGTCGTCACTGATGGCTCGCGCATTCTGGGTCTTGGTGATCTCGGCGCGAATGGGCTTCCGATCGCGGTGGGCAAGCTGTGAGTACGAGTGAACCGGCCAAGGTCCTTTCCGATCCTTCGGAGAGAGCTGACAAGAAGTCGGATTATAGGGATCTTTACATCGCCGGCGCAGGCGTTCGCCCGTCTTCAGCGGTCTGTTTCATCTTCTGTGCGCTTGAGGACGTAGACGCTGAAACCAAAACTGGGTATAGGTCCCAATATGTCTCGACCTTGGCACATCGACGGAGAGGTACCTCAACGACCCCTTGTACATTGGTGTCCGCCGGCCGCGGCCGTCTCTTGAGGAGGTACGTTATACGACCTCGCGGAGCTGAGCATTGAGTCATGTTGATTGTAGATGGACGAATTCATGGACGAGTTCATGGACGCCATGAAGGAAGTCTTCCCCAACCTGCTCGTGCAGTTCGAAGACTTCTCGACGGACAATGCATTCAGGTACCTCGACCGTTTCCGCGAGAAGTACCGTTGCTTCAATGACGACGTGAGCCTTTCTGGATATGCCGCACTTGATCCGATGCTTACATAGTTCGGTGTTGGCAGATCCAGGGCACAGGCTCGGTCGTACTGTCTGGTTTCCTGAATGCGGCACACCTCGCATCACATGCCTCTGGCAGGCCGCTCTCTGAGCATCGCATCCTATTCTTTGGCGCTGGTTCTGCGGGTATCGGTGTCGCCAAGCAATTGTTGTCCTTCTTCAAGTTCGAAGGCATGAGCGAGGCCGATGCTACGAAGCAGATCTGGGTGAGCTGCCGTCCCCTTGCGTTGTCTGTGAACGCGTTGTTCATGACATCCATCGCAGACCGTCGATTCTAAGGGTTTGATCACCGCTGATCGTCCTGGCCTTCAAGAACACAAGAAGTGTCAGCTTTTTATTATTACTATAATTGGTCCCTCATTAACCAGACGGTACAGTCTTTGCTCGCACCGATTACCAGGGCCCCCCTTTAACGAACTTGGTCGACATCATTAACCATGTTAAGCCCACTGCTCTGCTCGGTCTAAGCACACTCCGCGTAAGTATCTCATTGTCACCCTGGGTTCCCTATGGTGAGTTCTGTGCCTACAGAATGCGTTCACAAAAGAAGTCGTCGAGGCGATGGCGTCGCACAACCCCCGTCCGATTATCTTCCCGCTGTCGAATCCGGTGTCGCTGTGCGAGGTGGACTATGAAGATGCTATCAACTGGTAAACCGATTCCTGTTGTTATACGTTCCTAGCACTGACGATGCTGGGAACGTATAGGACCGATGGCAAAGTGATCTTTGCATCTGGTTCACCGTACAAGCCCATCTCACGTGGCGAGAGGACCTTCGAACCTGGCCAGGGAAACAATATGTACATCTTCCCCGGTATCGGGCTCGGAGCGTTGCTGGCCAAGGCAAGCCGCGTGACGGACTCGATGGTCGAGCAGGCATCCGTTGCTCTTGCTAGTTCGCTTGATAAGGAGGAACGCGAAGCGGGCCTTGTGTACCCGCGCCTTGATCGTATCCGGGAGATCAGCGCAAGGATTGCGCTTGTCGTCGTGAGAGCGGCGCAGAATGCGGTGCGTCTAATTTTCCCTCGAATCAGAACGTTGGAGCTGACTGGGTTTGTTTTCCAAGTCGGTTGATGGCGTACCCGCACTCCGCCACGTTACGGATAACACGCTCCTAACGTACATTAAGGAGCAGATGTGGGACCCGCGCCCGTCCAAGAACCATCTTTGAGCGTCGGATGTAGACTGCTGCTATTGACCTGACGCGCTGTGATGCATGAGTGATATGATATCCATTATGTTTTGCATGTCGATTTGGCGTTCCGTAATAGAGTTAACTTATGACCCGTCCCTGTGTAGCAAGAGACAGGGACGTTTAAACACGAAGGATACACTTTGTTTTCCTTGATTCCGTCTAGATCCTGCTATTCTATACATCGACTCACGAGTCAATATCCTCCTCAATCTCCAATCCGTGCGCGCTCACACCGCCCGCGCCCACCTTCCACTGCCCAATCGCAAAACGGTGGTTGACGCCCTCGAGTCTGGGCACGCATACCGCGCCGCCACACCCGCCCGTGCGCCCCATCGGAATGATGAAGAACACCTCTTTGACACGCGAGTGTAGGAGAGCCATCGAACACATCACGCACGGCTCGTGTGTCGTGAAGAGAGCGCGTGATGTAAGGAGGTAATGCTGGCCGTTCTTGGCTGCCAGCGCCGTCGTCGCACCGGCAGTTGGGCTCGGGCCGGGAGCAGCGGACGCTGGTGGGGACGATGAAAGCGACGGTGACGGCGCGGCGGGGGCAGCAAAGGCGGTAGTTGGATCAGAGAGCGCACGCACAACGTTGAGCACGGCGTGCCGTAAGGGGTGCACAGACGAAACGCGCGTGTCGCGCGCAAGGTACGACGGCCATGTGGGCTCATCGGGCGGCGCGGGAACGTACGACGCGATGGGGAGCTGAGGTTCGAACGGGCACGTGGTACATTAGAGACGGATAGGGTGCGGAATGGAGAGATGCGCACCTCGCCAGAAGCGCGTGCTGCATGGGCCTCCTGCACGACGCGGGCCATCGCGGCGCAGGCCCAGTGCGCACGGGCGCGCGTCCAGTCCTCGGGCTCGCCCTTGCGGCGCGGGGCAAAGACGGTCGGCCAGAGCGCGTTTTTGAGCGCAAGGGACGCTGGTGTGAGCGCTGCGCTGCGCGGGACTGGTAGTTGGTAGGGCGGGGGGAGGTCCGCGGGGAGCATCGGCGCGGTCGGGGAGGCGGTGAGGAGGATGGAGGAGTGGGCGGCGGTGGGGGACTTGCGTACGCGCTTGAGGTGCGCGAGGGTCGGCGTGTCGAGGCCGGAGGATCTGTGCCATCTGATAAGAGAGTGGGGTTGAGCTTTTTGGAAAGCAGGGGGGATTGGGTACTTGCCTCAGGGCGGAGGTGATGTGTCGTGGGTCGGGGATGTCGACTGCCCATGCCCGTACTGTACTTGCGATTGGGCATCAGGAGACGCGTGCGGGAGCGCGGGACGTGCTCACCTGTGCGGACGGTCTCGGCTGTCTCTTCGTCGTCTTCGTCAGAGGTGAGCTTCACCCTGGTGAAGGGGAGGTCGTCGTCGGGGAGGATCTCGTTCGGGTCGGGCGTAGCTTGCAGGACGTGGTTTGGTGCTTCTTCACCGACGACGAGGGCGGCGGAAAGCCCACCGCGATCATCATCGGCGGGTTCTGCGCTGCCATCAGGTCCTGGCCCCTCGGACGAGAGACTGGGACCGTGGCTATAACGGACGCAGAGCTCTTCATCAGGCTCTACAGCCCGTGTGGTGGTGAATCGGATGGACTCTGTGGTCGTATCGATGGAATACGAAACGTTCGGAGAGTCGGAGCGGTTGAAGAGGGAGCCTACGACGGAATAATTAGATAGGCGTCAGAGATAACAGCCAAGCGCACCGAGACCGAGGGCGAGTGCCATTTTCCCGTCTTTCCACCTGAACGAATGACGGTCTAACACGGTGTGCCTCCCATGTGCCTCGTATTCCTCGGCAGAGAACAGTAATGCGGGACTAATCTCAAGCAGCGTATACGCTGGTATTGTCCTGGATGCTGTAGATGGTATGGTACAGACCGAGGTTCAGACTCGATCCGGTATTCGATGGGCAGACAAGGCCGACTGGCGTACCGTAGACTCCCCGACCCTTTCCCTCTGCATATTTTATTATACATCCTGTATTATTGAGGTGTTCTGGGGCAATAGAAGCTGGCCTGTGGAAGGACGACTCGGAGGAGGCCGTCGTGGAGTTGTGTGTATCGGGCATCTCGGTAGCCTGAGGCCACGTCGAGCGCGCATGTCTGACATCGCTATCGCAACCCTCCACGTCGCGCCAGTACAGTCCATACGCGCCTATCTTGACCACCACCCATGTCCAACACGCTCCCCGCGCGTCCTCTGCCTTCCGTTGTCCTCTTTTCACTCGTTCCCGTCGCGGCCTGGTTCGTCGTGCGTCCACTTGTCGACCCTGTCCCTCCTCTCCCGGCTCTCCATGCCTCCGTTGGATTCTCCATCTTCGCACTTCTCGCGACCGTCTATCTCGTCCCCGCCCTGGGCCCAACCTTCGTCAAAGCCAACTTGAAAGGTCGAGACCTGTTGAAGACGTACACCACTCCAATGTGTGTTCTTCCCCTTCGATGTAATACCGTGGTCTTTGCTAATACTAGTGAACAGACCAGAGAGCATGGGGCTCGTTTGCGCATCAGTATATATCCTCCTGCTAATACTATTTATTCCGTTTGCATTCTCCTCGGTCTCCTTGAATGGGTCACAGGCGCAATATACCGTCCGCGAGGGTATTGTTATCAACGCCTTTCCCCACTACCAAGTGCGGTATCCTCTTCGCTCTTGTTCATGGAGGTTAATGAGAGTTGTAGCTTTCCGTTTACTTGTCTTCGCTTCTCTCGCTTCTCATCGCAACCATGCTCGGCTTCTTGGACGACATCTTTGATATCCGCTGGAGACACAAGATACCAATTCCTATCATCGCATCCATCCCCCTCTTGATGGTTTACTATGCCGACAACGGAAACACTCACATTGTAGTCCCCATCCCCTTCCGACCACTCTTCGGTTCCCTCTTGAATCTCGGTACGTGACCTTTTTGTCCCTCGGGGTAGTCCGTCTGATGCGTGTGTGGCGTAGGTCCTCTGTACTACTTGTACATGGCGCTTCTCTCCACCTTCTCTACAAATAGCATCAATATCCTCGCTGGGATCAACGGATCCGAAGCCTCGCAAGCGGTCGTGATTGCTCTCTCTGTGGCCCTCAACGATCTGCTCTACCTTCCTTGGCCGACCGGTTTCCGCGTCCCACTACATCTCCTTGGGAGTCGCGCAGAGGTTGAGGTGGGTGGCGTCTGGAGCGCAGGCATGGCATATGGCAGTACAGAATTGGTCGAGCGTCACCTCTTCAGTCTGTACTTCATGCTTCCGCTCGTGGGTGTCTGCCTTGGCTTCTTGTACCACAACTGGTGTGTAAATCCGCTTTGCCGTACGTAACGTGGTCCCTGAAACTGACGTGGACGCATCGGACCGGGCGAACAGGTATCCCTCGCTTGCGTTCCCAGGCGATACGCTCTGCTACGTGACGGGCATGGCATTCGCGGTCGTGGGCATTCAGGCGCACTTTTCTAAGACGCTCCTCCTCTTCTTCCTCCCGCAGATATTCAACTTTGTTCTCTCCTGTCCTCAATTGTTTGGGCTCGTCCCTTGCCCGCGACATCGCGTTCCCCGGTACGAGCCCACTTAAACGCCGCCACTGCGCGTACGTACTCACGTGTGCCTAGCTTCGACTCGGACACACACCTCTTGTACCCGTCTAAAGCCCAGTTTCTGAAGCGCCCGCGGCGGCTTTCCACTGTCGTGTTGCAAGTGCTAGCGGGACTCGGCTTTACTGAACTTACGACGCTCCCGGATGGGACGATACTTGAGGCAACCAACCTGACCCTTTTGAATGTGTTGCTGTTGCGCCTGGGGCCGATGCGCGAAAAACGCTTGACACAGGCTCTCATCGCGGTTCAGGTGATACACCTTTCCAAGCTACACGACGTACGGACGTAATTACTGACAATACTGCTAGGTCGCGGGGAGCGTTGTTGCTTTTGTCGTTCGCTACGGCTTGGCGTATTTGGTATATGATGGCGATCGCCGGTAGCGCTAATAAAGCCAGTAGCTTGGCAGCATCGGCCGAAAAAGTGCGCAGACCTGTCAGGATGTTAGCGTGCAGACCGCATGACATGTGTTCCACACCAAGTTCCACACACCATATGATTAGGATTACCGAAATGGAGCCGGGTGGCCGAGGCAGGGTGTACTTCTTGGTGGTGTAACCCAGTTATATACTAAGGCACGTCGCATAGCGTCGTGCTGTTTTACTTGTCATTTACCACTTGCACTGGCGGATGCCTTGGTCGTGACGATGACGGAGATAGTGCGTCCTCAAGCTGCGTTTGCTATACATCTCGGGAATACGGGACGGAAAAAGTATCACATGCATCCGTCCCCGATTCCTAAATAGGAGATTGCACCTCTACTTAGGGCGGATCCCCCTCTCCGAGTCTTCGTTATTTGAATCCAACAAACTACCCAACTCCCCACTTAAGACCATGTCGAGCGAGAGAGCTGCATTCCGTGCTGAGGTCGCTGAGGTAGAGCGTTGGTGGAAGGTTCGCTGATTGATCTTTCCCAGCTTCAGATCCCGTGACCACCTTCCACCTTTGTAGAGCCCTCGCTTCGCAAAGACAAAGCGACCATATACTGCCGCAGACGTCGTCTCGAAGCGTGGCACGCTCCCATATCCTATCCCGCCAATGTTGTCGCCAAGAAGGCGCACGCCATCTTTACAGAGCACTTTAAGAGACGCACGCCCTCTCACACATATGGAGCGTACGTCATTCCTGTCGGGGCTATGAGGAGCGGTCACTAATGGTATGCAATAGGCTAGACCCGGTTCAGGTCACACAGATGGCGAAATACCTCGAGACAGTCTACGTATCTGGATGGCAATCATCAAGCACCGCGTCCAGCACAAACGAACCTGGCCCGGATCTTGCTGGTGCGTTTGCCTGAAACCACTGAACCACTCACTCCTTGAGTAATCGGAACTCTCAAAGATTACCCCTACAACACTGTCCCGAACAAGGTTGAGCATCTCTTCTCCGCTCAGCTTTTCCACGACCGCAAGCAACGCGAGGAGCGTGCACGTCTGAGTGATGCGGAGCTCGCCTCTACCCCCGCAATCGACTATCTCCGCCCTATCATCGCAGACGCCGACCACCGGGCACGGCGGCCTTACTGCCACGATGAAGCTTGCCAAGCTTTTCGTGGAGAAAGGCGCTGCGGGGATCCACATCGAGGACCAAGCGCCCGGGACCAAAAAATGTGGCCACATGGCCGGCAAAGTGCTCGTCCCGATCCCAAGAGCACATCAACCGGCTCGTCGCTATCCGTCTCCAATTTGACATTATGGGGGTCGATTGTCTCGCCATCGCGCGCACGGATTCCGAGGCGGCTACGCTCATCACGAGCAACGTCGACACGCGCGACCACCCGTTCATCCTTGGCTCAACCAACGCAAATGCACGACCGCTCGTCGAGGTCATGAGCGAGGCCGCAGCACGCGGCGCAACGGGCGATGCGCTGCAGACCGTCGAGGACGACTGGCTCAAGCATGCCGGAATCAAGCTTTACAGCGACGCGCTCGCAGACGCCCTGCGTGCTCAGGCATCCGCGTCCCCCGCGACACTGGCCAAACTTGCTGCGCGTATCGCCACGCGTCGCGCAACGAGCGCTGGTCATCGCGCAAAGGAGTTTGGCCTCCGCAGCGCGCCGCTCTGGGACTGGGACGCACCACGCACCGTCGAAGGGTACTACCGCTACCAGGGCGGCACGCAGTGCGCTGTCAACCGCGCGGTCGCTTTTGCGCCGTACGCGGATGCTGTGGATGGAGACGAAGAGCCCGATCCTCGCGCAGGCACGCGAGTTTGCCGACGGCGTGCACAGGGCGTACCCAGAGCAGTGGCTCGCGTATAACCTCAGCCCGAGCTTTAATTGGGACGCCGCGGGTCTGGGCGATAGGGCATGAAGGACTATGTGTGGGAGCTCGGCAAGCTCGGATTTGTGTGGCAGTTCATCACGGTGCGTACGGTCCGCGACGCCGTGTCCGTCTCCTGACTGACACCTT
Organism: Lactarius pseudohatsudake; assembly: GCA_021525015.1. Taxonomy (NCBI): domain Eukaryota; kingdom Fungi; phylum Basidiomycota; class Agaricomycetes; order Russulales; family Russulaceae; genus Lactarius; species Lactarius pseudohatsudake. The sequence continues at coordinate 25,938 of JAKELH010000830.1, forward strand.
CGCCCAGCTTGGTGGCTTGCATTCGAACGGATACATCTCGGACCTCTTCGCGGGGGCATTCGCGACGGAGGGCATGAAGGCATACGTCGAACTTATCCAACGGAAGGAGCGCGAGCTCGGCACGGATATGCTCACCCACCAGAAGGTACGCCTTTCTGTTTGAGGGACAAGAAACGTGGTGTTGACTGACGATCGCGCGCAGTGGAGCGGCGCGGACTATGTTGACAACTTGCTGAAGACCGTCACTGGCGGCGTCTCGTCGACTGCCGCGATGGGCAAGGGCGTGACAGAAGCCCAGTTCAAGAAGAGCAACTATGACCTCCGTAGCAGAGCACA
>JAKELH010000831.1:0-26252 GCA_021525015.1 Lactarius pseudohatsudake
TGGCACGGCTACAGACATTGAGGGTGCTAACAGAGGAGTCTATACTTGTTACGTTTGCGGTCGTGGACACTTACGAGTCGGTTGTGACTCCCTCGTAAGCAGTAATAGGTCATGGACTTCTCGTATCAGTCATCGAGTATCACATGCAGGATACCATGACTCACTCCTAGGATCGGTGTAGTAGGGTTCGAGCTACTTACGCCATTCGTAGTACCGTTTCATGAGGCGCTTCAAAGCGACCTCCTATCTGTATAAATATCACCACGGAAAGACCGAGGATCTCTATCTCGGTCTTCTTCCTTTGTCACCATTCTCTCCTCCCTCGTTGCGACTTGTGTGCTCGCCTTCAGTCTCTTACTACGCTTGTCTCTCCTAGAGCAAGTCGTTCTCTTCCGACTACGCCTAGTGGACTTAGCCCTAGAGCGCCTTGTGATCACGTGTCTGGTAGAGACCGTGTATCCGTCATCGACATAAAGACTCCTACGCTAAGTCGTGACCGCCCTTTCGATAGTCCAAGTCGGACTTAACGCAGTGACAGCGTTACATTAAGACCGAGATCATCCACCGTGGCGTTCACTACTCGAGACCAGTAGAGCTGCGGAGACAGACTACTACGCCCAAGAACCGGAGGTCGAAGCACGAACGGTGACCACGGCTCACCCCCAACAACGTGCCGACAATTGGCTCAGCGGTATCAAACAAGAAAGCGATGAAGTAAAAGACCTCGTCCTCCAGGAGATATGGGGAAAAGAGGGTTTTCGGGACGCCTAAACCCATCGGCCTGGGTGAGGGCAGTTAATTGTAACTCTGTAATCATGACTCGCTACCGTTCACTTCGAATTCCAGTCTCGATTCGCACCAGTTACTCCATGGCCGACATAAAAGGTCTAGTTGATTCGGGAGCTACCAACAACTTCATACGACCAGCCTTCGCAAAAAGAATGGGACTCGGACTAGTCGAACTAGACCGACCCAGGAAAATTTGGAACATTGATAACACGGAAAATAAAGCTGGGTCTATCACGCACTGTGTAGATCTAGATGTACAAACTAAAGGAATCCGTAAAACCCTACGCTTCCTAGTTACGGACATCGGGAACGAAGATCTCGTACTCGGATACCCCTGGCTTTCCACCTACGAACCCACCATCAGCTGGACACACGCGGTTATCCACGAAGATATGATGCCCATCATCATCAGATCCATCAACCCGTCTCAACATCAAACCGTCATCGGTTCCATGACCGTCGAAGAGAAGGAGGGTGCACTCAGAGACCTAGAAGAAGAATGCCACATCCGTACATCGGCAACTGAACTAGCTATCGCAGCCCACCAACAAACTACCGCCGCCGTACTACCCCCGGAATACCAGGAATTTGCCAAGATATTTGACGAAGAAGCATCCTACCGATTCCCGCCCGCAAGGCCTTGGGATCACGCCATCGAATTCAAACCGGGTACACCCGCGTCCATCGACTGCAAAGTATATCCGATGACACAGGAGGAAGACGGTAAACTCAGAGAATTCCTAGACGAACAACTAAAAAAGGGATATATACGCCCATCGAAATCTCCGTACGCCTCGTCCTTTTTCTTCATTAAAAAGAAGGACGGAAAGCTACGCCCCGTCCAGGATTACCGACGCATCAACGCGGTTACCATCCGAAACCAATACCCTCTCCCGCTGATATCCGACCTCATCACAGACCTGAGCGGCGCCCATACATATACGAAACTTGACGTCCGATGGGGGTACAACAATGTACGCATAAAGCCCGGAGACGAACCCAAGGCAGCATTCAAAACGCGATACGGACTTTACGAACCTCTAGTCATGTACTTTGGCCTTACAAACTCCCCCGCGACGTTCCAGGCGATGATGAACGCAATCCTACGGGACACCATCGCGAAACACGAACTACGGGGCACCATCATTCGCGTCTATATGGACGATATCGGTATCGCTACCAGAGATCCTGCTGACTTGCAGCCCATATTGACGCGGTCCGCGACGTTCTGGCGGTGTGCCTGGCACACGACCTCTACTTCAAACTCGAAAAATGCCTCTTCCACCAACCACGGATGGATTACCTGGGGGTAATTCTTGAAAAGGGGGTGACACGCATGGACCCAGTAAAAATTGCGGGCATTAGCAACTGGCCCCGCCCCACTTCGGTTCGTGACGTCCGCTCATTCCTCGGCTTCTGCAATTTTTACCGTCTTTTCATCCGTGGTTTTGCCGCCCATGCGAGACCGCTCAACAAGCTGACACGGAAAGACACTGAGTGGTCTTGGGGTACAGACGAAGAACGAGCGTTCCAAAAGCTCAAAACACTCGTAACAGAGGAACCCGTCCTTGCGCACCCCAACCTAGACGACCAATTCGAAGTAGAAGTAGACGCATCGGGATTCGCAGTAGGAGCAGTACTACTGCAGAAGAAGGCAGATGGCAAGCGACACCCGATCAGCTACTACTCAGCCACGCTGAACGAAGCCGAACGAAACTATGACATCTACGACTTAGAACTATTGGCGATCGTCAAAGCCCTTCGTCATTGGCGCCCCCTTCTGGCAGGATCCCCGCACAAAATCAAGATCTTCTCCGATCACATGAACCTGCAATATTGGAAATCCCCACAGAAAATAAGTCGACGCATCGCACGGGAAGTACTCGAACTCATGGAATATGACTTCGAAATTCACCACATCCCAGGAAAGAACAACGGAAGGGCCGACGCATTGTCCCGTCGCCCCGACTATAACCAAGGAGGAAACGACAACCAAGACGTAACCGTCCTCCCTGAACATGTCTTTGCCCGAACCGCGACGATTACACCCACTAACGAACCTATGCAAACCGAATTGACGCTCCGATACTGGGTCGACCCTCATCAACTGAAACAAATCCAGGGTGTCTGGTACAAGAACGGACGCCGAGTAATCACGGGAGATCAGACAGAAAAGAGGACGATCATTACAGGAAACCACGACACCCCCGTCCATGGACATCCAGGCATTGCCAGAACCACGCAACTAGTGGAGCGGAAGTACTGGTGGCCGGACATGAAGAACGATATCAAGGAGTACGTTCGGGGATGCGCGGACTGCCAACGGCACAAGGTTAACAACCGCCCAACGCGAGCACCGCTGGTTCCCATCACGCCAAAAACCGACGCCCTACCATTCGAGACCATAGCGCTCGACTTTATCACCAAACTCCCCATATCAAACGGACACGACTCTATACTGACGGTCACAGACCACGACTGCACAAAGCATCAATCTTCATCCCGTGCAATGAGGAAATCACGGCTGAAGGGACCGCAGCACTGTACGTCATTCACGTGTTCGCGAGATTTGGATTACCGTCAAAGATTATCAGCGATCGAGACCCCCGATTCGCGTCCAAATTCACGCGGGAACTGTGCCGCATCCTGGGAATACAACAGAACATCTCCACCGCCTACCACCCACGAACGGACGGGCAGTCCGAACGAACAAACCAGTGGCTGGAGCAATATCTCCGTTTCTGGACCAACGAGCGTCAGGACAATTGGGCGTCCTTCCTCCCCATAGCGGAGTTCGCGCACAACAATTGGCCCCACGAATCCACGAGGAAGTCCCCATTCCACTTACTCATGGGCTATAACCCCCGCGCTGATTGGACCGATAACCCGTCCCCTATCCCGCAGGTGACCAAGCGCCTAGAGCAATTCCGAGAAGCACGGATCGAGGCCCAACACCTGATCCAAAAGGCCCAAGCCTCGTGGGTGAAACACAAAGATACGCCCAAATTCCGACTCGGAGACTATGTGTGGCTGGAAGGGCGTCATCTACGGACCAATCAACCCACAGCAAAATTAGCGGCCCGAAGGCACGGACCCTTCCAAATCACACAGGTGATGTCCCCTGTCAATTATCGATTGGAACTTCCCACGCAGTGGAGCATCCACCCCGTGTTTCACATCGATCTCCTCACGCCTTATCGAGAGACGCCCATGCATGGTGAAAATTTCCAGCGCCCACCACCGGATTTGGTAGAAGGAGAAGAAGAATACGAAGTCGAGAAGATTCTAGACTCCCGGATCTTCGGCAGAAGGCGTCGACGACAGTATTTGGTAAAGTGGAAGGGATACCCCGACTCGGAGAACCAGTGGGTCGATAAGGATGACGTGTTTGCGGATGACGCTCTAGCGGAATACCAAACCACTCAACTCCGCTCCGATTCAAGCATAAAAGCGGCCCAAGTGACCCCATACTCCTCATTCACCCGCCTCTTTCCTCACACTGGACTCCTCTCTAATCCCTCAATGTCTTCTCCCGCTGCCACCGATGCCATCCTGCGCGTTGCCAACAACACGGGCCCCATCACCCATCAAGAGCTCACAGCGGCCCTTCAGTCAATCCTCCCCGCCACCTACGCCGACGGCTCGTCAAACCCAGCCACCTACTGGCTCATGTCTGAAGACGGACAGCGGCTCAACACCGTCCCACTCACGGAGGCCGAAGTGCGTCGGCTTCGTTCAGCTCTCCCAGACAGTGAGGACGCCTCACCTCGACCTCTCCCGGTACGAATCGAGTATCGGACCGAAGAGGACACCCTCGCCGGCGACGCTGAGGTGGGAGGAGTGGAGGTACACCGCCCGGACCTGGAGGGAGGAACAGCTGCTGAGGGCTCAGATAAGGAGAACGAGGACCCTGGAGCGACGCGAACTGTTCCGCGCGACGCTGAGGAGGCAGTGTACGAGCAGCCCGAGCTCACCCTGCGAGAGTGGTACCCCGCTGAGCACGCTTTCACTATGACCACCGCCGACGCTGACAACCCTCGCGAAACTCCGTACGCCTGCGACTCCGCGGGTCGCCCCCTCTACCGGGGCGACGTACGCGTCGAAGACCCCCCATTACATCCAACCATCCGCCTCCAGCGCCGCCTCGGCAGCAGTCGCGTTGCCCCTCAGGGGTACAAGCACAATCGCGGGGACGATTTCGTCCACTACCTCATCACCGACGCCATGGGGATCACCCGCCAAGCCGCCTACATACAGGTGGTGATGTCGGCGGACCCCCGAGTCATCGCCTTGGTCGACGACAGCGACAAGGTGTACTCCAAGCCGCTGTACGCGGAGCCGATGGTTCGGGAACGCGGCAAGCCCCACTACGCGCCCGAGGAGATGTTCGCCCTCGCCATGGGCCACTCCGACCGACACCGCGTCGACCGCGCCATCAACGAGCTACGGGATGTGTCCGTTAAAGCTGAGTTGCATCGCTACCGCTCCTACGTGCAAGAGGCTGAGCGTCTTGAACAGCGCCTCCATCACCTGGCGCAGGCGCTCGGCGAGACGAAGGGCGAGGTCGCTCGCAGCAAGTTCCGCCTCGAGATGGCGGACGTGATGGAACGCATCGACGAGAAGCAGAGTGGATGGATGGGAGGTATCGGACCGACTCGGCGCCGTGGGCGTCGCAGCTGAAAAGGGGGTGATGTTACGTTTGCGGTCGTGGACACTTACGAGTCGGTTGTGACTCCCTCGTAAGCAGTAATAGGTCATGGACTTCTCGTATCAGTCATCGAGTATCACATGCAGGATACCATGACTCACTCCTAGGATCGGTGTAGTAGGGTTCGAGCTACTTATGCCATTCGTAGTACCGTTTCATGAGGCGCTTCAAAGCGACCTCCTATCTGTATAAATATCACCACGGAAAGACCGAGGATCTCTATCTCGGTCTTCTTCCTTTGTCACCATTCTCTCCTCCCTCGTTGCGACTTGTGTGCTCGCCTTCAGTCTCTTACTACGCTTGTCTCTCCTAGAGCAAGTCGTTCTCTTCCGACTACGCCTAGTGGACTTAGCCCTAGAGCGCCTTGTGATCACGTGTCTGGTAGAGACCGTGTATCCGTCATCGACATAAAGACTCCTACGCTAAGTCGTGACCGCCCTTTCGATAGTCCAAGTCGGACTTAACGCAGTGACAGCGTTACAATACTGGGTATCAGCAAACGTAATCATTCGCAGAAAGTAGTAATCGTGTATTAGAGACTAATTTAGAGTATTAGATAATTAGAATAGTGTATTAGAAAGCAATCTCGAATGCGTGGTGATCGACATATTTATTGACATAAAAACTAGTAAATGTATCAAGTGTGTTTGGGAATGAAAGAGTCGTCGAAACACGTCCCCGGCCAAATACGGGAAGAAGATGTGATGCTCGAACAATACCATCAAGGCGGATGATAGATACGTGGCTTTTATGGTCTGGCTCGACTACCCACATCCCTGTCCGCTCATCTGGTGAATCGCCCACACGCGAGAACCAATGCACAAGAGCACAGGGATATTCGACGCCTTCATGAGTGAACGAAAAAAAGAGTCGCACGCGGGCAACATCAAGACCTCGCATGCCCTCCATGGATGGGTCGGCATTGAAAAATATCGTGTCATAACGACCAGGTCCCTTCCTCCAAGATTTCACTGCATATATACGTTCGCGATGCATGCCGCCAATTCCCGAGATGTCACTGGGTGCATAGAATGTAGCAACGGCAGAAGGATAAACAATTATCTTGCCATAAAAATTGGGGAAGTCCGAGATACTAGCGTCAGAATCGTAGTCGGGATATTGCTGATCGTTGATGAATTGTCGTACAAGATCAGGGAAGGTGGGTAGTCCAATTTTGGTGGCGATATCTTCTGGATAAGCTCTGTACACTGTAAACGTAGGACCCTCGTAGGTAAGTATATTTCGATGATACCGAGCCATGCCGTACTTACGTGCCTTCTTTGCCAGGTCAACATGAGCCTGCACCGTGGGACCGTCAACATCACCGTCATCATTGTCATCATCATCTTCGTTGATACTGTTGACTCGGACGCCTTCGCCATCGCGGTCATTGCCGTTGCCTCCATTGTCTACGAGCGGATCAGGGTGGGCTTGGTCGAGTTCTATATCCATATAAATTAGTTTAGAAGACTACGAGAGCGAAACTAAAATGCGTACGAAGGAGTTGGTTCCAAACCGCTAATAAACACGTAACTTGTAGCATCCGACGGTAGGTAAAATCGACCCGAGCAGCAGCAAGCTTATCAAGGCGCTGATTGGTAAGGAGCATCTGACTGAGCGCTTCGAAACGGCTTGAGCGCCTCCATGGCTCCTTCACGGCCTTAATATGCTTGGATTCTGTAATAGAGGAGCAAAGACCATTTGGGGCTCCAAAGGCGCGAATGAGTTTGACATAATGAACGAGGGAGTGCTGCCTAGGAAGATTGAAACCATCATCGCGAACGTCAGTGGTCCGAAAGATTTCACGATGGCGGTGAAACCGCTTCAGGGCATCATCTAAGGCAGCAAGGCTGTGCGTATCGTGTATATTGCGTCGAGCTAGGTAGCAAAATTCCAGGAAAGCACGCATTGATTGCACCATCTCATCTGGTACATGGCCTTTGATCGCTGGTATATACACCTGTACACAATTTCATTAGATAGTTGTATAGTAACGCAAAAAGATTACGCACCTTCATGAGCGCCTTCGAGTCGTCACCAGTCCATTGCTTAAAGTTTCTGCCTTCAGGAAAACGTCGAAGGCCTACAAAAGACGGAGCAAGTGCAATGCTACCATTGATTCAGTAAGTATAACTGTATCAATGAAAGAGAAAAATGTACCGCCGGTCAATGTCGTCGAGTATCTTCCGTGCTTCTTTTTTCGGGTGTTCGGCTTTGATGTAGTCGCACACCCACGTAACGAGATGGTCCTTGAAGGTGCCTTTGATCAGCTGATGTAACAGGTCGGGCGCCAGAAGCTGGTGGATATCGGCTCGGGGGAAACTGTCAGTGAACGGCTGAAAGGATAGAGGTGTGTATACAGATGATATAAACGAGGGAAGGACACGAACGACAATATCCCCAACGAGTCCGTACTCATCCCATAGCGTACCGAGCTCAAACCCCTTGACTAGTAGTTCAGTGTGTGCCCGAGAGCGGCGCGGGTGGCCGGTGGCGTCGAGGTCATCCGCAGGGGCGGTACATCTGAAACGGCTTATCAGCGGCGCACTCTGCCAGCAGGAATATGTCGTACCTCGGGCACCAGCCTTGCACAGTGCAGGCTAACAGCGCCTGTTCTGGGTAGTCCGCGATGTAAGGGCCAAGCCCGTAGATGACCTTTCTAAAATGACCATCTGGAAAATGAGTAACCTCAGGCATTGTCATGCCGGCTTTGAGAGATTCGAGGATCGTAGCAAGCGACGAGTGTAGAAGTTGACGACGGAATTTACGAAAGCGGGTGTCGTCACGGAGTTCTTGGGTTGCTGAATGAGACACATGTATTAGCAAATATAATACAGCGCAATATTACACTCACATTTAGGGATAGCGAAGAAACCAAGGAGCACAACACCGTTGCGATGTGCTCGTCGGACGTTGTTGCGTATGTTTCCGATAGATAGATAGATAGGCCAGTATTCGTTGTGTCCTGTAGCTACAGATACAGTAGTCTTGTCACTACCGAGAATAATGGGGCAAAAGACAGAACCGTGGGTTTTGCGATCCTGAGCAATTATATTCTAACACGATACGATGAGCAGATCAAAAGAGACTGCGACGAAGACTTACTGCCTGCTTCCAAGCCCAGTTCGCAGACATGAAGTCTTGGAAGCGATGGACTCCATCAGTCGTGTACTCTTGAAACGGCGTGTAATCGAAATCAGATTTGAAATCAGGATTAGAGAGGAGGTTATTGACTAAAGTGCGGGGATCTCGAAACCAGACGTCGTAGTCTGCTTGCATCCACGGCAGAACAATCTCCCCAGGTCGTATTCCGTTATACTGTAAACTAAAGGATTCCCAGGCAACGCCACCAAGAGGAGTGGAATCAATAGTTTTGTACATATGCGAAGCGTCTGAAAACGGTGGCTCGTCACCATGGACAGCAAGAGACGCCGTCCAGAGGTTGAACAGGAAGTTGATATCCCCAGCAGACATCTGGTTCCGGCGGAATAGGAAGTCGGCGACTTCAAATTGGAGGTGGTTCTCATACGGTATCCAATCGTCAGGTCCTGTATCTGTGTCGCGAGGAGGAGGAGGGGTGTCGGGCGGCATGTCTTTTCCATTCTTGTCACAGATCCGCCCTACAAGTAGCAAAGTTAGTGTCAATGTATATTTTAAAAAAAGGGCTCACCGTCAAGCTGGGGATGATAGGCGCATGTAACACGAGGGACATGTTGGCTGCTCCTGCTCACATTTTCCCGTAGCAAGTTTTCACTCACTTCATAACCCGGATCAAAATAGATATTTTCGGAATCCAGGTCCGAGTCATCAGATACATGTGAAGGAGGAAACGGCACTGGCACGAAGTCAGGTAGAACGGGACTTGGAAGCTGACTCGGAGACGAGAATTGTGACAAGGGTGGTGGTGGAGCAGACAAATTAGGCTCATGGTGTTCGGACCCATCTTCCGAGTGCTTTGCTCGTATGTGCTTGTTGCGTCCACTTCTGGAGTATAAGTGTCGGAGGCAGTAGGGACATGGAAAGGCCGGAGGCGGAGAACCAAGGGTGTAGGCATTGTGAATTCGTAGATTTTGATTCGATAGCATTAAGGAAGTATAAGTATAAGTGAGAGCACAAGTCTGAGTGAGGAAGCAAGTCGTAAAAAGCAAAATACCGGTGGTGTAGGAAAGCACACGTAAGGGGACTAAGGGCACAAAGCAATAGCGTGGTAAAGTCCTAAGGCCTAAGCGACCAAAATCTAGTAAGTCAACTCGTGTTGTGTTATTTCCGCGACTTAGCTGGCAAAAGTCCTACCACGTACTTCCTCCGATCTCTCCACATTTTTTTAACCTCATAACTATGTCTTGTACCTCCTCACCTCCACGTCGGATGTCAACTCGGGCAGGTAACAAACTGGCTCACCCAGGAAATATTGTCAAGGCCGCGCCACGTCGAACTACAGCCGACGTCCAACGGGACAAGACAGCCAAAGCTCAGGCCAAGAAAGCTCGTCAAGAAGAAAGGCAACAGAACATCAACAATCTAGCTGAGTTCGAGCATGCTGACATGGTCAATGAGGGCGTTGACGCTACCCCCCGCCCACTGGCACTCTCCACCCCGAAGCCATTGCCACCCCTCCGCGACCACAGAAGAATTAGTCACCGCCGCATTGCAGATTCGAGTGATGGCGAGGCACTGGATAATCCCGTTGAGACCCCGTCCTGCTCTGAAAAGTCAGCAACCAAGGACGATTCAAGCTCGGACTCGGAGTCGGCTGATGAAGATGACGACGACCCACCTCCTGCCAAAAAACTGAAAGCCCAAACTACTCGGAAGGCCACAGCGGCAGCAGGAGAGAAGGCGGTTGGCGAAGAACCGACAGGGAAGAAAAACAAAACTGTAGTGCCAGCCTCCACCGATAAAGCACCTCGGAAGCCGAAGAAGAAAGTCAAGGTCGTGGTCAAGGTGCGAGATGAGATCAAAGTCGCTGGGGAGAAAATCCGGGAGCGTGGCCGTGAGGTAACCCCCGCAAACACCGATCTGTTGATGGATAGTACCGATAATAGGTATTTTTTCTCACCTGTACCCCCATGTGGTCATTACTAACGCCTGATCATTCAACCCTCTTTTACGGGACGCTCAGCAACACCTCCCACAAAAAACGAAAACAGGCCCTCCCAATTGAGAAGTACGTTCTAAACTACTTCTGGCTGCACTGCACCTAATATTCTTTCATTTAAAAGTGACTCATCTGCCAATCGAGGTGTGATTCTCACGAAAATTGTCCGAGTTGGTCACTATGGATCGGGTCCCTCATCGGGCCCAGTGAACCCACCGACCCTCACTCTTCACGATGAAGGCGGTCTCTCGGACAACGACGAGATGAGGGGCCCAGAACGGGAGGCTGCAATCAACAGCCCCCTCAAGGGGACGGGGCGTGTCACCAGCGAGGTTTTTTTTTTGTCGGTTTGGTATAGCGCTAACGTTATCCAACAGCAACTTGTAGTCCAAAAGTCTTCGACGGCCGACAAAACAGCGTCCAAAAAGCCTCGGAATGAAGAGCTTCCGAAATGGGTCAAAATTGATTGGTTCCGGCATACTTTTGTCACAACATATATGGCATTTGTCGGTCAAACCAATAACCCTTGGGAGGTGCCAGCTAGGCAGTCGGTCCAGGTAATGCAGAAGATTTGGGACGCAACTAGTGAGCATGAGTTCGAAATAACAACGTCTACCACAGTCTATCAGAAAGTACGTGATTTTTTTTTGACTCTAAAACAATACTAAATATATTTTAGACGGTTCAACGTCTCGCTGACTCGTGGCGCAGTTCCATTGGATTCACTGGCATTGTGGTACTCATGGCGTTTTTTGATTCCCACCAAGATTTCCGAGATTCAGACGAAGAGCGCGTAGAATTTGCCAAGAATCACCTCAACAGCCTCCGCTTTTTGTACAAGGACTTTGGACATGACAACAAAAAGGTGTGTGACCCCAAGCGCTCTCATTGTATATTTGTTGAATGACTTGGACACGGTGTTTCTTAGAAATGGAAGGGGCTCTTTCGCAGCTCCTTGGTCCTCCAGACATTTGCTGCTCACTTCGCGGCTATTCAGGGTTCGGTGAGAGTTTCCGGTCTCCATGACCACCAACCTACTCCCACTGCGGCTGGTGCGTTGGGCTTGGCCGCTGCCTCGGTAAGTAAAATATATCGTGTATGCAGGGTTGTTCTGATCATCCATAGGTGGAGAGGGCTCTGACTCTAGTTTCCATCGGGATGTTGACTATTACGGTGGCCCGTGCGATCAAGGGAAAGACAGTAACATTCCCTCAGACTCCCAATCTCTCGAGCGGCAAGAGTTCCACGCGTAGAACTGATTTCAGTGAGGCCACTTGGGGCAAGGACACCCGTGCTTATGCCACGTCGGCACGGTCTCTCACAAAGGTCAAGTTCGAGGCGATCATTCAAGATGTCCAGCAGTTCATGAAGCCGGCTCGTTCCCGCAAAAAGACTACTACAGAAGCGATGAATGTCGACGGGGAGTCATCAGTAAGAACACATGTGACTGCCAGGGTTTGGGCAACTTTTTGCTGGTGTGCCAGTAGAAAGCACCACAAGTATCACAAGTTGGCCCAGCTCAACCACAAGTTGGAAAGTTCCTTACTAATCAGTGAGAGTCTTCGGGTTTTTCCGTATCTTCTGAATCCAATATTAAAATACGAATTTATATTTTGCTTATATAATGTATGATAACTATTCACACAAAAATCCGATGGAATTGAATCGCATTTCACAGCCCTACATAATACAACTAAAAACTAAAGTGTGGTCTAGAGCGGCTCACCGCTGCCGTTGCCACCGCCACTGCCGCCATCCGCCGCCGCCGCTCATTACCGTCGTCCTCGCCGTTGTCGTAATGGTCGACTTCGCTGTTACAGGTTCGTCGACCTCCACACCGAGCTCACCAGATCCATCAACACACCCCCTCCCCTTTTCCACCCAAACATGCCTTCGTCATGCTCCGCTCTCCCAAGAACGAGGCCCTTCTCGAGGAGTGCCGAGCCGGTCTCGAGGCCTACCTCCGCGCCATCGTCTCTGCAACTGGATCGACTCGTTTGCCATCTCCGTGTGCCCACAGGTGAGCAAGAGCCCAACAGTAACAGCAACAGCAACAGCAACGCCGGCAGGCGCGGCGCGCAGTTCATGTCCTCCACCTGACTCGAGCACATTGACCTGCAAGCGCGGGTGCGCGACGTGCGGGCGGACGTCATTGTCACGTCAACCGGCGCGATGCGTTCTCAGACCGGGGGGGCGTGGGCACCGTGCACGGGACGAACGTGCAGGCGTGCTCTCGCGGAGGGGCTCGACGTGCTCACGCCGGGCGGGATGAGCGAGGGCGAACTGCAGGTTCCACCTTGGGGAGGGCTTCGGCGGCAGCGAGGTCGACGATGGTGGGTGTTGACAGTAGGCGCCTACACCTAATATCAGTGCGTTGTTAGAACGAACGAAATAGTCCCCACTTTTGTTTTGGTGTGGCACCGCCAGCGACGTCTTGTGCTGATCCAAGGAAGAAAATGGATCAGGTTTGGGTGGCTCACTCTAGCATTTGAGGATGTACTTCTCGGCCTCTGTATATGATGAGTCGGCGCAGTAGAGGAAGTTGACTGCGGATGGTGCCACGAACAACAGAAGTAAAACAATGGAGAGAACGACTCGCATAAACATTGTGCCCACAACCCAATGATAAAATGTGGCAGTCAAGGGGGCATACAGAAAGAATGCAATTCTGGACTGCAGACTCGCTTCGACATGGAACATAGTCGAGGTTGATGCCGCATCCGAGGGGGAACAAGACTAATTCAATGATGATGAACGCTGCTACCTGGGACGACGTCAGCCAATAGGAGTGAATTTTTGCGAGTTCACCGACCTTGACTACGAGTAACTGGTGCCGTCGGGCACTCCTCGTTGCTCTCCCGGCACTCCTGACAGTCCCGACAGTAAAGACGTTAAGACAAAAGATGATAGTAGACCAATGACCGCATAGCCAAGTACAATAGCGAAAATCCTGCACCATCCCCAAGGGCCATTCGCATCCAACTGGTTGCGACTTGATATGAACTTATCCTGACTTGCTTCTCAAAAACTTCCAAATAATGCTCTGCCGCTTTGACGCTGGATGATTAGACTCTAGGATACGATCAAAGATGGACGAAGTCTGAGCGTTGACTACGATGCTCTTCCACTACAGGAAGATTAGCAAAGCCGCAGAACAGAAACAGCCTAGGGTATACATACCATAGTATGAGTAGACATTTCGTTGGAATAATGCCCGAAAGGGCCAATTGCACAGTATTGAGTGACCGTCAGGCAGGCGAGTAATGGACGGGAGAACCAGGACACCCATCAAGAAGAAGATGGTGTCGACAACAGGATCCATTACGATACGTATGACGCGTATAGGCCAATGAAGCACTTAGAGAGTACGCCTTGGGTCGAGCCATGAAGAAATAAGCTTGGGCTATGGAGGCTACGACTGCGAACTAGACCTACAGAGAGTAAGGCAGTCGACTTGCCGAAAGCAAAAGGTAGCCAGACGCCAACAGCCGGCAGCCATATCGAGCACAAAGATCATTAAGCCTGTGAAGTCGAATTTGAGCATCTCCATCGTCACAAGGTCATACATTTTGCGCAACGACGTACAGTGGACGTCTCATACCGATAGCTAGAAAAAGTAGGTCTGCAACCCCATTGCGCATATAAAATTACTCACCTTCAAGAGTACCTTCCATATCACCTTCGACAGCTACGCACCTAATGCCAACAGACCGTAAGTTGGTAAGTGACACGACACGCGTGGAGGGAAAGCGGTCGATGATGTTCACGGCGAGGTGTCCCAGGGAGGAGGCAGAAGAGTATGTCCGCTAGAAGGATCTCGGACAGGAAGTTACGGGTGGCGCCATAATCCGAGAAACACGTACCTAATACCAATGGATTGTGGGTAGGCAGGAGATACGAGGTGCACAGAGAGAAAATGGTGCTCACAGGGTAGAACGTCTCAGGGACTCGGAACGGAAGCGCATCCGGGCCCGTACCAACCAGTCATACCATGCATCTTCCATGCGAGGTCCTTTTGGCTGTCCATATAGTTCAAGGGGGGAGAATAATTCAATGCAGGCGAATAAGACCATAAGAGAAAAAGAGTGCATACCTCGACAACCCGACTAACCACCATAGCACCTTCAGCATTCGAGTCTTCAGCGCTTCAGCACCCAGGTCTTCCCATTTAGTGCCTTTGAATGGTAGATGTATGAGTGAGGAAGAGGAAGCAAGAGAAGGACGACTTGAAACCCGAGATGAGGTGTATGCGGCCTCGTTGGACGAGTCATGTTGAGGGATGTAACAAAATGAGATGAAAGTCCGCTTGGTACATTGAACGCCAGAATAGCCGTTTCGGTTAGTTCAAGTTTTGGCGTAATATTGACGCAGAACATGCTGAATATCATGAGTTGAATAGTTCCTTGTGTCGGTGTTTTCGTCAAACTATGAAGTACCTAAAAACTCGTACATGTGATGATCTGCATGTCTACTGACAAAATACGCCCGAAAAGCATGTAGCGAATCAGAAAAATGAAAGTCTTCGGGGAGAAGCGAAGACCCATAGACGGGAATGAGGTGGGCACCTCGAACAATGCCATCGAGTTGAATTACAGAAAGACTGCGGCGACGATTATTCTTGAATTCAGGACGTACAACCCACATACCAGTGTCGTGGTCTGGTTCATCCCCAACCGGAATAAACCAGTGTACGAGGGCACATGGGTAATGCTGGTCACGGAAAAAAAATGAAAAGAACAACAGGACCCTCGCAACAAGCATCCCACGCATCCCTGAGAGCTCTGCATCGGTCTCAACGAATACGGTGTCGTGCCGTGGGTACTCCCTACGCCAATTGGGGGTGGACCTGATCTGCTCACGATACATCCCCCCAGTGCCGCAGAGGTCACTTGGGGCATAAAAGCGAGCGACAGCAGAATGGTATACCTTGATGTGGCCTTCAAATTGTGGGCACTCATCAAGGGGAACGTCGTCAGGGGATCTTGAGGGGTCAGAGGTAACTTGGTCCCAGAGAAAACGCCGCAGGACATCCGGAAATTGAGGTTGGTTTAGAATCCGAGCAAGGCCGTCTACGTCATGTGGGTAGTTACGTTCTACATAAAGGATGAGCAATACTAGGAAATGGGTTGAAATACAGCAGAACGCACCAGAAGTTTTTGCCAGTTCAATTGAAGAAAGTACCCTCGGCCCCGATACAGGACCAAGGTCATGGTCCTCGTCGTCATCGTCGCCGTCTTCAGTCGGGTCGCCAAGTGGCTGAGGTTGCTCGCCTCGCAGGACCATACCAGTGTATGAAGCGGTTGACCCTTCCATCATCCCCTTCCCGGTAAAAATGCGACAAGCAGCCGCCATCTTGTCTAACCGCGAGAGTGTCCGGAGCATCTGAACCAATGCACGGTATCGACTTGATCTTCGCCATGGCTCCTTGACAGCCTTGATGTGTTTGGATTCTGTAATCGACGAGCACAAGCCATTTGGCGAACCAAAAAGGCGGATGGAGCGAATATAATGGACAAGGGAGTGCTGGCGTGGGAGAGAAATGTCGGTACGGACACCTGTGCGAATGAAGACGTCACGGTGCTGATGAAAGCGAGTAAGAGCATCTTGAAGGCTGTCGAGGCCCTCAGCGGATATTGCGTTACGACGGGAAATGTAGCAGAAGTCTAGGAATGCAGAGACACATTTGACCATGTCCGAGGGAACATGTCCGACAATTGCAGCAAGATAAACCTGTTGTAGGCAATGTGGTTCAACAAATGATGAAAAAGGGCGATTTGGTTACCTTCATCAACGACTTCGAGTCGTCTCCTGTCCACTGGACGAAATCACGGCCATCTGGAAAGCGCCTCAGACCTGGAAAGGACGGAACTGCAGAAATGCTGATAAAAAGAAGTTCGACACTTCAGCAAGCTACGGAAGTTAATAATATATACCGACGGTCGATATCTTGAATAATTTCAAGACCGCGCGTTTCCCCGTGTTCCTCGATCTGGTATTGGCCAACCCACAGAACGAGATGGTCCTTGAATGTCCCCTTGATGACCTGATGAAGCAGGTCCGGACAAATTAGTTCGTGTATGTCAGCACGTGGAAATTCATGTGTAAACGGCTGCTGAGGAGATCAAAACTGAGCAGAATGGCTCGGAAAGTGGCTCACCATCACGTCGCTGCGTATCCCATAGTCATCCCACAGGACTACGGGATTGAACGAGTTAATCAAAAGGTCAGTTTTTTCATGTGTTCGACGGCGTGCACTGAGATCGTCGAGGAAGTCAGGCCTGGCAAGGCATCTGAAAACAAGACGCTTAATAAAAATACTCGTGATAGAAACAAGACACACTTCGGACACCAGTCTTGGACAATTCCCGTCAACCAGACTTGCTCAGGATAGTCAGCAATATAGGGGCCAAGCCCATATATCGCTCTACGGAATTGTCCATCAGGACATTTGACAATCTCGGGTGTTGTCATTCCGGGCTTGAGGGGACGGAAAACTTGGGCAAGGCACACGTGATATAGTTGGCAGCAAAACTTTTGATATTGTGGTCTCTTCCGCTGCCTTTTGCTCGCTGTAACGCAAATGATTGAGATACAGAAATCAGAGAAATTGTCAAATACTCACTCTTTGGAATAGGAAGGAATGCGACGGGAAGTAGAGCGTTTCCATGTGCTCTGCGAGCAACATTGGAAAGATTACTGGGTGACATATACACTGGGTGGTATTCCTGATGCCCTGTTGCAACGGAAACTGTCGTCTTGTCACTCCCTGCAACAATGGGCACGAACATCGCCCCGTGGGTCAAAGGATCAGTGGCTATCAGGTCCTGCCGCATAGTAATAAACCTCCGAAGCTAATGTGTTCACATAGAGGAAACGCAACTGCTTGTTTTGTTGCCCAATCTGCAGACATTAAATTTGACCAAACACGGCTACCATCCCCCCTGAACTGCATATACGGTACATAATGGATTTTGTCTTTGAAGGCCGCTGTCTCCAACTGCTGGTGAAGAAGAGTCCGTGAGTTGCGTGTACAGAGTTCAAAGGTGTCTGTCATCCACCGTGGTGGTGTGCCTTCAGGTAGTGGACCGCTATAGGACAGTTTGAAGGTTTTCCACGGCGCGTGGCCATGTTGAATGGAATCGATGGTGGCGTAGAGGTCTTGTGCATTAGCCCATGGGATGTTCTCACCATACTCGAGAAGTGACGACTGCCATAAATCTAATGCTTTATTGACCCCAGACTCAGACGTCTGCTGTTCGACAAAATGAAAGGAAGCAAAATCAAAAGCCACTCGGCTAGGAAATGGGTCCCAAGACGTATTGGCTTGCGGTGGCAAAGGAGGGCGAGTATGGGCTGGCAAGAACTGTCCATTTTCATCACATGGGTTCGCTAGAGAATGTTCAGCGAGAAAGTAACAACCAAGGTAATCGTGTTACTTCACCTGTCAAGAGATGATGTCGACGGTAAGAGAAAATCTCTTCACCACCATTGCCATCTGGTGTGGCAGTTAATGGTCGATGTGATGCGTTGTGATGTCTTGTTAGTCCACTGCTGCTGCTGCATTTTTGTGTACAATCCGGACATGCATACGAAGAGCGAACACGGTTCATGAGTGGGAAGACTTAAGATCAGTCGTGGTTGTTGATTTGTAATCATAGCCTCGCAATGCGGTTCTGCAGTTCCACAGAATGAAAAGGCATGTTTATTATTTATTCCTTTGCGAGAATAATATTATGGATAAAGTATAACTGCATGACGTTGCCGCCATCACCCTCGCCGCCATCGCCATCATCTTCATCCCCGCCGCCGCCGTGGTCATCGTTGACGCCGCTGCTGTCGTGATCGACTTCGTTGTCATCGCCGCTGTGGTTGTCTTCTTCATTGTCGTCATCGCGCCATCATCCCTTGCTGTTGTCGGGTCACCGGAGTCCCCATCGTCGTTGTCGTCGATGTCGCCGGGGTTGTCGGTTCTTGCATTGGCGCGGCGCGCACCCATCGCGCTACGTTGTTGTCGTTGTTATAGGCACATGGGGCTCGCATTGGCCCCCTGGTGGTGGCGGCGGTATTGAGGCGGTTAGGGGTCCACGTGGGGTAAGGGCTTTGATAGTGATGTCGTCGGCCAGTGGGCGTTGTGCCAGGTCAGCTGCGTCGGCTAGCGATCAATGTCAATGCGATGTGAACTCGAACGGACTAGTACTCATCTTTCTTTTTTGGTTTTGTGGAGGTGGCACTGTTTCCGGCGGCATTTTGTAAACATCTGAGGCAGGCGCACGCCAGTTTGTAAAGGGGTAATGGTAGTCAGTGGAGGGTGCAAGGGACGAGAGGTCCGGACTTACGACTTGTCTTCGGGCATGACAAAGCGCCTTGCCAATCAACTGACATATGAGCGGTTGGAGATGTCCATTGGCGACGCCACGAGGGTGTGTGTGTATGGACGGAGGCGGGAGAGGCTAGGAGAACGGATGGGGGGAAAGCGATATTGACGCGATGGATGTTCTGTGAGGGCTGTTGGTCTGACGCCGTAGGAAACCGAGTCCGAAATGGCAGTCAAGTCACTCACGTGCGAGGGCAAGGATGAGTCTGAATGACGCGACAGCTGGCAAGGACTCGGATGGCATGGGGACGGGGACAGGGCAGGGGGCCTGATTGTGCTTAGCAGGGACGACGCCAACTGTGTCCGCGTAGTACGAACTCGAGCGTGGGGGCCTCCGGCCCTCTCCTCTGCATGGCGTACTCCTACTTTGCAGAATCAGGTCCGACGGGAGTCTCATTATCAATGATTTGTGTGCGTTCGGTCTGAATACGGACGACCTTGTGGATGTATCGGACGGCTGCCTCTTGAAGCTTGAAGCTTTGTGCTGTGGCTTGAAGGCCGTCGTGGAGTCGCGCGGGTAGAGCTTGGAAAAAACCGATTAAGCGAGATACGTGTCGTTAAAATAAAGATAATACTTGCTGAGCTCTGCGAAGCTGTTCACGAATGTGGGACCCTGTGCTGACAATAGGAGCCTGGTACTGCTCGTTTCCTTGAAGGTGATAGTCGCGTTCTGAAACTTGTCATTTAACATCTTATACAAGTCTAAAGGCGACCTCGACTTGGAATGATCAAGGGTGTAAGGTGTTGAATGAGATCATGAACGAAACCAGAAGCACCGGAACAGTTCCAAACAATCCGCGCAAGCAAATTCGGCCACCATTTGAGGTCGACATATTCCCGAGCACGATGCCGCCATTGGTTCCCTCGAAGCTGAGAGGAAGCAAGGCTTTGAAGTTGAGATCGAGGAGTTGGTTCCGAAGCCACGTGAACCTGCGGACAAATTTGGGAATCACCTTGCTTGCCAAGGTCATATGGCAGGTCGATATTCCGGGTGAATCGTAAATAAAGCCAAAGTGAATCTCGTTACATAATTCTTGACCCAGATCATCCGCATTACTCCTCTCTCATCTCCAGTGATAAGTCTGTCATGTATCTCCATAACTTCCGATTAATACACTCCCTTGCACCACCAATCAACAAAACGCGCCGGAGACGCTATTTTGGAAAAAGCCGATTGTGAGACTATGGTAGGAGCACTAAGATGTACACCCACCACGGGAAAGGGAAGGGGAAAGACGCTGCGACCGGGGCACAGAGTAAAAGAGCGAGTCAGTAATACAAGCGGTGTCGAACGCGCCGAAAAGCACAGCGAGGCGCCTCGTCGACCGGGACGTAGCGTATTGTGATATGTAAGCACGACTGGTGCTCTGAATCCACCGTAGGGGCGTCCTCCTCGTCATAGACGGTATAAACGGTGTCAGGACGGTTAGCAGGTGCAGCCCCAGTCTTGGGCTCACGGGGTATGACGGTGGGTTGTTCTTGGGCTCGCATGGGGGTGGAAGTGGTGAGTGGGCTACTCTTGTGATTCGGCTCGGAGGGAGGAGGTCCGCGCAGGTCTGAGAACTCAGCGCTGATGGCCGAGGGACTACTACGCACGCTCAGCGGAACGGGGAACTCCAGTGACGCAACTGGGGAAAAGGAGCGTTCGGGAACGTGTATTTCTGGTACGTCGGTGGAAGTGATGGGATACGCATCTGATTGAATGCATTCGGAGAGGGCAAGGCAATTCGTCGTCCGACTCATAGGAGGGATTGCCGATTGGTTGTTGGACAACAGGCGCATCAACAAAAGGAGACTCGGTATGCATATTCACGCCCTGAGTTGATGGGTCATCATAAGAAGGGGCTGCATTATTGTCGGACACTGCAGCCTGTCGTTCCTCGGAGACGGCACCCAAAACGGAAGACATGGGGCCACCGAGTTTTTCGGTGATCTCTGCGTACTGTGCAGCTTGGAAGAGGGCCACGCTGGAACGCGAGAGATCGGTGTAGTGAGGATCGGGAGCATCAGGAGATGAGACAACCGGACTGAAAGGACCACCGGTGACCGAGTTCTGATGGGCAACCGGGACGGGACCCGTACGAATCGGCGGCTCTCTCGTAAGAGCTTGAGGCAAAAATGCAGGGTTCCCAGGATGGATGCATCATAGTATTCAGGAACAGTGCCGGAAACCGGTGAAGCCATGACATCCTGTGCATACGGTGAGAAGAACGGGTTTGCCGAGTTCGGCGAGACAACGTGGCCAGGAGAGAAAGAGTTTGGCCGGAAGAATAGTTTGTCGCACCGTAGCCGTTTCCATAAGCGTTGTTGGGATACACGTTGGGTAGAGTTGGCTGTCGGGGAGGCATGGACGGCGTGTTATTCAGGTGGCGCTCAATCATGGACGGCGGGCGTGGAGGAGCGCCGTAAGGTCGGACAGGCTCTGCGTCAGCTCCAAGGGCGGCGGACTGCCTGCAGGCATCACTGCGACTCGGATTCCAGAATTCTTCAGAAAACGCCTCATCTTGGCGACCACGACATTTCCTCAGAAAATAAACGACAGCAGCCAAAATACCCGCAGATCCGAGGATGGCGGCAATGATACCACCAACAATAATACCAGTAGAAGTCCCGCTAACTGGAGTGACTGTGATTCCCGGGACTGCACCGGTAAACGAGACGAGCAAGGTTACAGTCGACGAGGTCGACGCCTAGTGGTGAACGGAACCAAAAACATGCAGACCCGCCATTGGTGTACTGTTACCGGTTACCGGTTACCTCGGGTTGAAGCTACCCGTACGTACAAGACAGGGGGCTCATGCATGCAGATTGAAGGACACGGTTGGAGCATGAAGAGCTCGTTCACGAGTACTGTAGTTTGCCTAACCAGCACTGCGGCTACCACAGTGTATCAAGATCTGTAATGTACAAAAGCGGATATACTAACCCATTTAAACTCCTGCGCTAGACTTGGCGCTAGAACTAGCCGGTTTTTTGAATTTTGGAACACTCAGTCGCCGTGCTTGGTCATTACAAGCTGATACCATTTCCCGTCTTTTGGGTAGCAATGCAATGCTGCATTGTTGTTGAGCCCAACATCTGACATGGCCTCTTCAATTTCACTCAGGCACACTCCGGGCCCAGGTCCATCTCAGGTCTTGTCTCAGGTTCAGCACGGCGTGAAACCTCGGACAGATGCTAGCCGGGTTTGGGGGTGTGTTCAGTTGGCCATGCACGCTCCTGGGGTTTGCGAGACTTCGCAGGGTCGATTCACTCTGTCAGGGATGCGTTGTACTCAAGTCGCTAAGAGTGCGCGAGAGTGCGGAACATTTGGGAAGGGCTATACTGAGCCCGAGTCCCGTTGACATATCTTACAAGAAAAGAATGGACCGCGCTCAGAGATCAATTGCTTACACTAATCTGGGCACTGTACTCCAGATTTGGCGCCATCAAAAATATATTCAACTCACCGCGCTTGCTAGCACCCAGGCCGTCACCGTGCCAATCGGTCTTCGATGCGGTTACTGTACAGTACAGGTTCCCAAAAATTAGATCACACACTTTCACAATTTCAAACACGGCATCAAACGAGGATTTGGTATCATCACTGGAGGGCATCCAGAAATCCCATCCCCAAGCCAAGCCCCAAGCCCAACCCGACGTAAACTTACTCTTAATAAATTCTTCAGGTTTCCCAACGGAAACAGGATGTTTTGCACATGGCATGCATGTGTAATCATTGTGGACTCAAAAAAAATCGACTTAATACCCTTGTTAATACCGCAAGTAACACCCTGAGAGGTAACCTGGCCCCCGGGAGCGCAATTGCGAAGATCACTGGCGCGGAGGGCATCAGGTTCCAGGGCATGGCCAAGTGCTTCGACAGCCTGGATGGCTTCTATCCTGCGCTCGCCGCGGGCGAGATCAAGCCCGGGATGGTGCTCGTCTTTCGGTATCAGGGCCCCAAAGGCGCCCGTATTGCCCATTTATGGCTCTGTATGTGAGTCCCGTTGAAAATTTGTAATTCGACTATCATATACGATCGACAAATTCCGAGTCATACCATAAGTAACCTATGATGTACGGCTGAGCCGTTACAGTGGGGCATGTGGCCCTACCGTAGCAGTGCTATCACCGACAATGAGACCGCCAATGCGATGCGCCCTCTCCCTCATCTTTGCTCAGTTCATGAGCCCAAAGGGCTATGTTGTACTCTATGTAAACCCGCTGATTGAATAGTCCCGCAGCCTCCTCCGTCATCCCGACCCGGTTTGACGCATAAAAACGAGCCCCGAGCATGCTAGCAGTTTCGAGGTAATACATATTGAGTCCTTGAAGATTCCCTTCATACTGGAGGAAGCCCAGTTCCGGGTACTTGGCATCAAGTCCGATGAGGATCCCCTTAACATCGAACTTAGCCCTGACACCGGAACCGACACATTGGGGACCTGGGTCAAAAAAAATCGCGTGCTGCCGAGTGAGGGGGCGATAAGTCTTGTGCACCAAGGGATTGTCTTGATATTGACTGGTGGAATTAACGGATTGTGCAGCAACATGCGGGTGACCAAGGGTCTGGAGAACTGGCTCCACTACCAATGGTAATGGAGTCAGATGAGAACAGGACGGCATAAGTACACAAGTACGTACCATCCGAATCGGACAGGCTGTTCTGTGTGGAGGTCTGAACATGCAATGGGAAAGCATGTAACATGTCGCCATCAGGATCATGGAAGGAGGGTGAAGGCGGAGACGGCATGGATTATCGTAAGGAGTAGTTGTATCAAGAGCCTAGAAGCGAGAATACAAGATACGGAAGTGGGTATTAAATACTGAATGATGACAAGTCAGTCGAGTGCCCCCAAAGGACGGATACAAAGGCAAACATACTAAAAGTTGAACCCCCGGCGCAGATATTTGCTACCGCTCCCATCTACCTCTTGGATTTTTCTTCTTCTTTCTATCCGTCGTCCACCCACACGCTCTTTGCTTTATTGGATGTCGGCGCTTCGCCAGTCCAGCACGCAACAAGGCTAAACAAGCAGCCGTCAGGTCAGAGACCCCATCTGTACCAAAGTCTCGCAAGACACCTGCAGCTGAGCCACCGAATAGAAAGATCCAACCGGCGGCACCAAAGGCCAAGTCGACTGACCTTACCACAGGAAGTGACGTAGGAACGGAATCTGAGCCAGACAATCATGCCCAGAGCGTACCGCAAAAACGAGGACTCCCAAAAGGCAGAGACACTGACGAGGATCCAGCTACTCGAATTGTCAAGCCAGTTGAGAAGAAATCGAAAGTTGGGGTACACACCGCGCTAGAGAATCCTCGCGTCAAGACGAAGAAACCTATCGCCCCCCGGTCTCCACTGCCCCAGCGTATCAATCGGGTAGTACAGCCGGGGAAGCCAGCCATGCCACAGGCCGAAGCGCACATCAGCGGAAGTCGCAGCTGCTTTGGCTGAGAAGGCTAGGTTGCTGCGGAGGGTGGAAGAGCTGGACAAGGAGAAGAAACTCGCATTAGCTGAGCTAGATCTTGACGAAGAAGCGCAGGATGCAGTAGAAGAACGCATTGCTGTCCGACACCTCATAGACCTACCAGATTCTGAGAGCGAAGAACCCCAAGCTGAAACCTTGGACGATGCGCTCGAGGTTGGCCCAGTAGATGAGGAAGAATCACAGGGTGAGGACGACGAACCCCCCGCTCAGAAGACCAGGGCTCAGAACCAGAAACTATGCCGGTGAGTCGGATCTTGCCTCACAATGTTGGTTCACGACTCAATGCACCTTGCAACGCACAGCAGAAGGTGAAGAAGAGGAAGAAAAGCCGGCCAAAGGAGAGACGAGGAAAGCCGTTGAAGACATGAAGATGGATTTGAGACGAGAACAGGAAGAAACTCTCACTGGCAAGAGACCAGGGGTGAATCATGAGGCGTGAGTTACGATCGATGTTGGTTTTTTCGATCAATAACCAATCACGTGAATGTCAGTGAACTGCCGCGCAAACGCCTCAAAGAAACCATCCAAGCGAGCGTCCAAGTCACAAAACCATCTGGCCTCTTGAATAATTGGCAGTCACGGGCCGTCTCCAGAGGTGGAAAGACTATTAGAGAGACCCCTAGCCCTCGTGATGATGCTGTACTTTCTGACAATGCTCTCGGTGGCCTTGCCGATGAGGACTGCAGGTTCGAAGCGACCGTCATCGAAAATGTCAAAAGGTCGGGATGTGACACGAAAGAATGAGGTGAGTTTCTGAGTTTGTAACTGTCGTACTCTATGCCAATCGGTTCAGATCATCCGTATCGCGGACAGCGACTCTGAGGTCGAAACATCCAACGCTTCTAAAAAATCATCGCGTGCACCAACTTCCCGTCTCGAAACACCTAAGCGAATGGTCAAGTCCGAATCATCGTTCGACAATGGCACCTTTAGGGATGATAAAGACAAAGTGCCCTCGTTATCTTGTCTGACTGGAGTACACGATTCCTTCCGACGCTATATCACATTCTGTTCTGCTCAGAGAGGCCGTTCCATGATTTCAGCAAAGGCTCTGGTCTCGTGCAGACTGTTCAGAAGGTCATTGACGTCATTTACCCTGACCATAGCTATGTTGTGACAGTCCAGAGCAAGCTTTACATGAATGTAGCAACATTTTCGCCCTCCTTTTCACTTTCGCCACTCGCTAATCTCATCTTGTCGTTATAGGCATACGATCGGCTTGTCGAAAAGCGGTCTGATTTCAGTGTACGTGCTCTTCAAGTTGCCGACAAATTTTTCAAACAAGTTGAATACATGAACAACACACGCGCGGTCTCCGAGTATGCTATGTGGGCCACAGGAGAAGATGGGCCCGGACTATGGGGGGTTCCATCACCTCGGGGAGTATCGTCTCATGACGAAGATTATGTTGTAAGAACTCCGATATTTACCAAAGTTCGAGGCTCATCATTTCCATGCTAGAAAGCCAAGGCATTTTCGAATCGCGATATATGATCGACATATTGACGACAGTCATGAAGAAGCCCATGCAAAACTCCCTACTTGTCGACTGCGGACTCGGATATCCCAAGGGTGCAGTTGCCCTGGCCGCTGCGGGGGTACGTGACGACTCTATGGCCATTTTAGAAGCTAACCGCCCCGTAGATTGAACGGGCGTTTCTGCCTTTCGCAGTGGCCAGAAAGTTCGCGCTAGCCCATTTTCACGGGATAACCATGGAGAAATTGTTGCCGAGTACATACACACTTTGAATGCTCTTAGTGACCGTCGTTGGAAGTCGATGCTGACTGTGTATGGCCTCAAAGGAGAGG
>JAKELH010000832.1:0-26187 GCA_021525015.1 Lactarius pseudohatsudake
TGGCCTTGTACCATTCTGCTGGGACGGGAGCCTAGATACTGCCCGCGCGACTGGTAGTACGACCCGCTCTTGAGATGTTGGTCCTCTGTCATCCAAATTGGTCGTGGGCTGTTCATACGAAGATGTCCCTCCGACTCGGGATGACTCGCGTGCTGGCTTTGGGCCGTTCTGCTGGGACGGAAGCCTAGATATTGCCCGCGCGACTGGTGGCACGACCCGCTCTTGCATTGTTGGTCCTTTGTCGTCCACGTTGGTCGTGAGCCGTTCGTACGGAGACGCTCCACCAACTTGGGGTGACTTACGTGCTGGCTTTGCGACACTCTGCTGGGACGGGTGTCTAGATACTGCCTGTGCGACCGACGGTACGACTTTCTCTTGCAATGTTGGTCCTCTGTCGTCCAAGTTAGTCATGGGTCATTCATACGAAGACGCTCCTCCAACTTGGGGTGACTCGCGTACTGACTTTGTACCGTTCTTCTGGGACGGGAGTCTAGATACTGCCGGTGGCACGACCTGCTCTGGCGATGTTGGTCCTTTGTCATCTAAATCGGTCGTGGGTCGTTCATACGAAGACGCCCCTCCAAATTGGGGTGACCCGCGCGCTGGCTCTGCAACACTCTGCTGGGACGAGTGTCTAGATACCGCTGTGACCTCTAATGCGACCTTCTCTTGCAACGTTGGTCCTTTGTTGACCGTGGGTTGTTCATTCGAAGGCACTTGAGGTGACTTGCCCGCTGGCTTTGGGGCACTCTGCTCCTGGGGTGGGGGTGTAGGTACTTCAGGGCCTTGACCATTTGACGTTGCACCTCTTTCGTCGGCTTGAGGTTTGCTGTTACAACACCCCATGGGATGACGCAAAGATTTGGTGGAAGCTGCAGCAGACAATTTCGGGACTGCACACTATAAAGAACCCACGTCTATATATGAACTGACACGGGGATTCCGCGCGCTGCGAGTTGAAGAACAGAGTTCGGACGCGGGCACGCGTATTCCACGTGCGGTGCGTGCATAGTCGTTAACGTTAACACCTGGTGTTGCAACTGTCCCACCAACTCAAACCCCTAACACGTCACATGACGTCACGCGACCCTAGAACATTTACAGCAATCTCATTCAAATCGCACATCCTTCCTGCAGCCCAGAGAGAAGCGAGTCTAAAGTGGTGTCTTACCTTAGTTTTGGCGGGGCAGTGCCGCTGCAGTGGCAAGGCGGTGCGACAATTTGCCCCGGACGGCTGTTGCCGTTGCCGCCAATTTGCTGGTCCGGGGCGGTTGGTCCGGGGCGCGTTTTCGTACCCTCTCGGAAGGGCTCTAATAAATAGTACTTTCACCTTCGGTAATGATCGACCTCTTCTCGCCATTTTACGGGACCTCCCCCTTGCACCGCAAAATGCATTCGCGCATGGTGCAGCGATATGAATAGTACGCACAGCGTAACGTGTAATTGGTTTTGATAGCCCTTTACCCCACTGACTGCTGCCACAACCTACGCCCGCAAACCCTCAACCGGCCCCTCTTTTATCATCGGTTTGCGCAGATATTCGCTGGGAAATGGTTTAGGCTCCAAGGGTTATGTGTAGGTAAGATGGAAGTGGATAGTAGCCCGTCTCCGTTGCAAGGTCTACATTACCTGTTACTAGAAAAGTACGATATTTGGTGAAAAGGGCCCGGGATGTCGGAAGTGGACCCAAGCTCACCATTGGCAGCTAGCAATCGCAATGGTCCTGTGGACTGCGTGGAGTTGTATAATATTGTCACAAATGACCTTGTTGATGAAATGCTTTTGGAACCAACCCTTCTCCACTGGGCGGCCGACTAATACAGTACGCTGGTTATTCGAGTTATCATTGACACGTGCGTACAAAGACTCGTGGACTCGGAGCCTCAGAGGCTCACCAATGGGCGGACAAACTTTTATTGTTGCGCGTGCTATTCACTTGTCAAGGCCGACGGCCAACTTCGCTTAAGGCATCCGGATACGTTTGAGCTAGGGCCCTGTCTGTTCGCGAGATCCCTGCGCTAGTACTGACGGGATGAGGCCAAACCTGTTACGGTACCATCCACGTTGAATGGGGCGAGGTAGCTCATCATCGGGGTGTGATCGATGCATGGGAACACTGCGTGCTTGCCACCGCCATGAGGTCTACAGTAATAACACACGCCAGGCTCGAACTTCCTCGTTCCCCTCACGCCCCATACCCCACGCCCCAGTCGACATTTCAGCCCTTTCAGCTGTCAATATTGTGATGCCCGGATACCCGGAGAACGTAGCAGACCCAGAACTAGGAGAATCGGTATCCTTAGGTGGGTATTAGGTCGATACTTATCCGAATGTATACTGATGGCCCTAAAGATGATCTAGGGGGAGAGGCGTGGTCGGAGATACTCGAAGGTTCGTCTCATCATAGTGCACATCCTGCATCACCGGGTGAGAGGAGGTCTGACGTGTGGTTCGTTATAAATTTTAGACTCAGGAGGGGGGGAATCGGGCAATCCCTCTTCGGAAGGTCCATCTCCTCCGAGGTCTCACAATGAGCGCAGGGATTTTGACGATGGTGCCAATGTCCTCTGGACTCTCTATGGCAAAGAGGCTAAAACCCACGACGAAGCCCGGTTTGAACGTCTAGCAGCGGATATGGATGGAATCCCCACATTCGTGCGTGTCCGTTGTTGTATTCATCAGACTCGAACTTATTCACGAGTATTTCCACAGGCTGGCTTGTTTGCTGCAGTTTTGACTTCATTCCTCGTCCAGAGTATTCAGAATTTGCAAACCAATCCCATGGAGCAATCGGCGTATTACCAGCAGCAGTCGGTCGCAATGCTGGCCCAGATCTCACATCAGATCGCATCTATCACCCCACAGGTTCCCGTCGCACCTACCCCCCCACCCTACCCGGCGTTCCACCCATCAAGTTCCGACGTTCGGGTGAATATTTACTGGGTCACCGGTCTCGTATGCAGTTTGTCAGCAGCACTCCTCGCAACTGTCGTTCAACAGTGGGTCCGGTCCTACATGCAGGTCTTCCAGCAGTACGATCACCCTTTGAAGAGAGCGCGATTCCGACAATTTTTTTTCGAGGGTGCCGACGGAATGCGGACCTTGGCGGGAGCAGTCCAAAGGTTGATTCAGCTCTCGCTTTTCTGTTTTTTTTTGGGCCTTGGCGACTCAATGTTAAACACCAACACGACCGTTGGCGTGACCACCATCATTCCCATCTGTTTCTGTGGGTCTCTCTACCTGTACAGCGTATCGGCACCCCTCAGGAACCTGCAATCACCTCACCAGAACCTCTTCTCGCGTGTGATATTCTTTCTGATGCAGAAGTTCCCGAGGCCCTATTTTTTTGACGTCCACTTACTTCGCAACAAGTGTACGCCCATGAGCATTGAAGAATACCAAGAAGAGCTCGTGATGGAAGAGATCGAACGCAAAAAGCGCGACGTACGCGCCATCCAATGGTTGGTCGGTAACACTGCGGCGACTGGAGATATGGAACCCCTCGTGTTGGCGATCCCTGGTGCTTTCAACACAGAATGGGGTCGAGAAGTGTGGAATGACGTCTCTTCTCAGGGGCGCTCTGACCCCGACACGTCGGACTTCCAACCGGATCGTTCCCCTGCCGGTCAAACCGGTCAAGTCTCACTCAAGCACCACCCTTCACAATTCCTAGAAGGAACCGCAGTCGGCGCCATCTGTCGATGCGTACGTTACCTTTGCGAGACCTGCAGCAATCGCAGCTATTTCCCAAACGAGGAGGCCAGACGTAGGCGCATGCGCGCGTGTGTCGAGGCCGCGGCGTCACTTGTATGCTGCATCAATTTTCGATTGGAGTGGTTGGGAGAAGGAGAAGTTGGCAAGTTGGTCAGCGAAATAGGCCAAATCGACCATCTCAACCAGTTACCGACGACCACATCTGATCCATCGTTCATCGTACGCTGGACATGTCTTTCACTCGTGACCATTCAGCGGATACTTGGCGGAAACCGGCTGGCGGTGCTCGCCAGGTACGCGTTGAACGGACTAGCACGCTTTCAATCGGAATACGGACAACCAGACGATACGGCATGGAGAAGCGCTCAAAGAATCGAAGAATGTCTCGAGACAGCATGGGAGCGCGTTGGCGAACTCCGTCAAGCATTTGAGCCCTTGGCCCAGAAGAGGACTAGGGAGCAAGTCGAAGAAATCCTACGAAACCACGAATCGCAGATTTCGGAGTTGGAGCGCATTAAAGCCGAGGCCGACCGCCTGGAGGACGTCGACTGGCGGATCTCTCTCTACCAAGAGGCAATGGACGAAGATACTTATAGGTTGATGCGGCAACTCCCCGGTGTATCATTCGACGAGCGACACCGATCTGATTCCTTCCTGATAAGCGATATTTTCAATGTGCCGGTCACAGGTAGCTTCCCAGCCACCCCCCAATTGATATTCCCGGGACAGCAAGTTCAAGCATTGGCCAGACTTGGCCCAAAGCTTCGTGAAGTCCTGGATGGGCAGGTCTCCGACGGACACAATGAGGTTCTTGAAAGCCTAAAATCCGTCGACCAAGTCCCTGTCTCTGTGCGCCGACGCGGTGGCTCGATGACCCGGCAATTATGGCGTCTGCAAGATATACGTGATGGCGGTGGTCTTGGGTTTACCGTCGAACTTTTCTTCCTCTCCCTCAAACAACTTTTATCGGTACCTTCATTGCACGAATCGAATAGCGTCTTCTACATCGGCGCCTTCAAAATTATCACGTCCCACTGGGAGAAGACAAGGGAATCGCTCGGGACGCAACATATCCTGCTCAATATTATTTGCGACCTAATCATCCGCGACCGTGGTGTTTTCTCGAATTTTTCATATCCGGAGTCTATCACGACCATGCTCCTCGACATGGTAGGAAATATGCTTCAAGGGTATGTGGGCCCAGACAAACATATTCGTGGTGCCGAGCAGGAGATTGACAGCGTTGACTCGAGAATTTGCACGGACATGGGACTGCGGAGCAGGGCATTGGCAGCTATTCGACGATCCCGTGCCAGTGGCCACTTTGCAGATGTTGTCATCCATGAGCACGAGAATTCCCCTCTTCTGACGCCTGCAAGTCAGGAATATCAGGACCACTGGCACGCGTAACACTGCACAGTCACGGTGTAATGATTTATTTCTTGGAACTGTATTCTTGACCACAAACGATTGATGTAGGAAAAGGCCTCGGGATGAGTGGCCGAAAGACTCGTTCAATAGCCAATACAGTATTCTAAAATCGGTCGAAAAGGGTCCATCGTTTCGGATGTTGCTGTCAGAGCCATATTAGTATAGTCGTACTAGACGCCGTTCTCGACCATCAAACCTACTAGAGGGCTTGATGAACTCGGGTTTGATGGCTTCTGAAGGCGAAATTAACTTCGAATTTGAGAGCCGAACGTGTGTAACATTGTGAGTTGGATTGTGATTACAATCATAAGCTAGTATCCACTTCGAGTCTATCCATGCTAGTGCCACCCGTTACGCGTTAGAGGTAACTTGAAGACCGGCCGCCTTCGAGTCAATGATCCGACCTGGATGTGACGAGTAGTGGCGAGGTGCTGTTCGGTCCGGTTCGGAGCCGTTCTTGATGCTTGTTGATGCTTGGGAAACGGGCTTAAGTCGGTGATTCTCTCTAAGATCAAGTCCCTCTGTAGCACCGATAACAATGTACAGTAGTGTAGCGTCGCTGAAGAAGAAACAGACTGACTAAATATACACGCAAGCGGCATAGCCGCATACGGCTACCCTAACCAAGTCACGGTGCCCAGCAGCCCGTCCATTACAATTACGGAGTTCGGACGAAAACCAAAAAAAATATGGGTCACTCCCAATCGAATCGAAGAGGGTATCCGTCTGGCACCATCTGTGATCAATTAAACCTTCCGTTTCCTCTGTATGGCGCTCGCAAGGGTGAACTAGTCGGACCCGCAACTTCCAACATGTTACTATAGATGGAACGGTAGATGTGGGCGAATAAGGACGAGGGTATTGACGACTCACATTGGACGATTAAAGGGAAACAACGGCTGAGCAATCTCCTCGTCTTCTTCAGTATACGAGTGCCTCGGGAAAACCTGTAGTCTGTTCTTGCCACGCAAATAGTCAATCCGCAGAAAACCGCCACTTTTCGCATCCTCGGTTTTCCCCCGATCCAAGAAGGCACATTCAACTTGGCTTCGGATATCCTTGTTTAACGCAGCCCACTCGCGTTGACGGGAGGGTGTCCGCAAGTCGACGTCGATTGCTTTTAACACATCCCCAACCGTGACCCCGGTCCCAGATCCCTTATCCGACGCTTGTACTTCAATGTTTTGTGGGAGGCCTTGCTCGTTCTCGAGGATCAATACGTGGACAGGGGGGTGAACTGCTGAGGAGAAATACTCTTCGGTCGGCAGTCCAAAGTCATGGTCTGGGGGTTGAGAAATGTCGAACTTGAGGAGGTATTTCCCGAGAGTGGGATGAATAATGAGGGGGAGTGCTTCGTCCTTGAGAAAGGATCAGTTAGCTGCATGTTCGCCAAACTATGTGAGGGGACCCATACACTGACGGGGGCTTGCGCATGAAAAGTCATCTTCTCCTCTTCAGGAACCACTTCATCCTCATCCACCAAGAGCGCAACTAGTATGAACCAATGGGCACTGCTCGGCAAGGGGGACCGACTATCTGACACGTACCGCCTCTGTCACTCTGCACAGGAATTTCGTTTTGACGCAAAAAGTCCTCTACTGCGTCCGCAGTCAGAACGTCCTGTCGTTGGGTCTAGTGCCACATCGCAGCTAGGAAATGGCGTGTGTGCGCACCACCCCTTCGATCATCTTTAAGTCATCTTCGTGGGCAAGAGCCAGCTCCTGGTCTGGACGTTGCTAGGGGGATTTGGAGAGGTACTTGTGATGCATTATGTCTGGGCTCACCTCTGTGATATAGTCCAGAATCCCGATGAGTGGGTCACGATACTGAACAAGCTGTCAGCCCAATCGCCGCGTTCTACAGATGGCATACCTACGTCTGGTATAGTTGGCCCTCGGAGAAGCTCAACCGACGATTCCGGTTGAAGATCGGGACTGTCTAGACGAGGCTCCGCGGCGGTCTTCAACGTCTTGAAACCAAGAATACGTTTCGCGCGAAATCCCCTGATGAAAACACAGTGTGATTTCACCACATTCTACTCTCCTTGGTCAGTGCAGGGGGAAACGCAGACAGGTCCGGCGCACCTGTGTTGATTCGTTATTGTGAGGTTGATTTGTAAGGTTCCATTGAAACCCGGCGCTTCCAGCCTGAGAGGCCACACTAAGTCTTATCTCCGGATCCCACGAATTAACGAATGCGGCCATCGCCCACGAGGAAGTCAAGTCACAGCCAGTGACAAAGATAATATCCTCCAACCGGACGTCAAGGTTGTTGATAATCGCAAACTCTAGCCAGCTATCGCAATGCTTGTGGATATACGTTTCAAAGGGTTTGGTGCGAATAGCGTCTACGCTATCGACATTGAAGGGGAGGGATAGAAAGGCACCCTTGTTTCCTTTGCATCTGAATGAAGCACTCGCGGCTTCACCTGGACCGCTGAAGTCATCTATTGTGTGAGAATAAGGTTGCGCTGGGTAGGAGTTTATCACATACGCTGCCTGGTGCCTACCTCCACGCTCCACGGTCACCGTGTTTGAACAGTAGTCCCCGTGGTTTAAATTTAGCGTGTGGATGTTAGTAAATGGCCCCATGTTGAGGGGCATATATCCTTCTGGAACACCGTACACTTGTGCACTGTCATCGGCCGGAAGTAACGCGTTGAACATGCGAAGGAATTGGCCCTGCTTCACATATCCGACGTCGCCGACTTGGACACGATCATACAGCCCGGCAGGGTCTGGCACCCACAGAGCGTGACCATGATAAAGACTTGCAAGTTGATCGCGATAAGTGTCGTAGTAGGTCATGAGGAAAGAAAGAAGTTGAGAGGTGTTCTGAACGCCTGACTCGGAATTGCGTTTGCGCGCTATTATACTAGTAGCACCGCCTGCAGATCTCAGGACCGATTTGGCCACAAGTGGACCAGGGACGCGCGGGACGACCAACACCGTGACCGTCATTTGTTATTTCGTCAGGAAGCCCAGCGAAAAAAATACGAAGCCAACACTTGCTCGTCCGTCGCGTTAGCCTCAACCCCGTCGACAACCGTAACAGATATCCCGCTGTACTCACCAAGTAAAGCCCCTCGTTTTCAATCACCTATGGTCTGCCCACTCTCCGCCATCTCGTGCAAGACCCGCGCGATTCAAGGTCCTGATGCGCCGGTTGTCGCGCGTTCACCTGGGCCATCGAAGTGAAATGTGTACAGGCTTTGGGTGTGTCTTTCTTCTGCCCGGAGATCGTGTCCATCCGGTTGCCGAACTAATGTTCTTTGTAAGCTTTGAAACCCACGCCTGCTGTCCCAATGACGATCATTTGCGTTGCGCTGCAGCCTGAGGTGAATAGACCGAACCACCATTCCCGCGCCACGTTGTAGATTTTGTCGGCGACTGGCACGAGTTCGAGTATTCCCCTCTTCTGACGCCTGCGAGTTAGGAGCATCAGAACCAGTGGTACACTACACAGTGTAACGATCGACTTTTTGGAACTGTATTCTTGACCACAAACAATTTTTGTAGGAATAGGCCCCAGCATGACTCGGAGTTACTCAATAGCTACAGTAATACAGTATTCTAAAATCGGTCAAAAATGGCATATCGCCCTACAAGAAATCGTCAACTGGGAAGATAAGCGCATGAAGGAAGTGGTTGCTTGCCTCCTCAGCTCGGCATCTTCGTGTTCAAGTCCTGACGCAGCTGGTGTGAGGAGTCGACACATTGTGATCAACTCCATGGCTTGATGATGGTACGCTCTGCCAGTATTTCTCGCACGCTTGACAAATATCGACTTGTCGTTGTGAACCTCCATTGGAAAGGAATCGTTGAACTGTAATTCGGGGAAATTTGGAG
This sequence comes from Lactarius pseudohatsudake, assembly GCA_021525015.1. Lineage (NCBI taxonomy): Eukaryota > Fungi > Basidiomycota > Agaricomycetes > Russulales > Russulaceae > Lactarius > Lactarius pseudohatsudake. The sequence continues at coordinate 8,994 of JAKELH010000832.1, forward strand.
AGTTCAAGTTGTGGCTGTGGACCGGAGAAGGGAGGCCGAAGCAATTTCTCCACCAACCACCTTTATAAGTTACTTTCCATGAGGCGCGGCTGTGTCGGCGGTCACGTACGTATGGCGGTGTTGCACCACAAATTGCCGGTTGCCGCCAGCTGTGCTTGACAGACAGTCCAACTGGGCTACGCCGACACACATGCCACCCTTGGCTCGCTGGCAGTGGCACAGCTTGATCCGGTGCACTTCATTGCCATGACTTTAAACTTGTCCTGAAGATAACTTGAAGGTCAGCGACAGCGGAACCAAAATGTCGTCATCCCCTTTCACTCTAGCTATGCAATATCGGATCAAGGAGTATCTGAACTCCTGTGATATTTCTTAGATTGTTGGATATATTGCCTTGGTCAACATACCGTACGCCATAATCATGTGGGTAAGTGAGCAGAAATACGTAGGGGTATCCGACTAGCGTCATCTGTGATCAAACAGCCCTTCCTTTTCCTTTGTCTGATGCTCTCACGGGTGCACTAGACGGGCCAGCGGCCTCCAACACGTCACTGTAGATGGAACGGTGGATGTGGGCGAATAAGAACGATAATATTTGACGACTCACATTGGACGATTAAAGGGCAACAACGGCTGAGCAATCTCCTCGTCTTCTTCAGGATACGGGTGCCTCGGGAACACCTGCAGTCTGTTCCTGCCACGCAAATAGTCAATCCGTCGAAGGCCACCGCTTCTCTCCTCCTCGGTTTGAGCCCGGTCCTCGAAGGCGTCTTCAACTAGTCTTCGGATGTCTTCGTTCAACGCGGCCCACTCGCGCTGACTGGAGGATTTCCGCAAGTCGGCACCGATTGCTTTTAGTACATCCTCGACCGTGACCCCGATCCCCGATCCCTTATCCGACGCTTGTACTTCAATGTTTTGTGGGAGGCCTTGCTCGTTTTCGAGGATCAATACGTGGACAGGAGGATGAACCGCAGAGGAGAAATACTCTTCGGTAGGGAGCCCAAAGTCATGGTCTGGGGGTTGAGAAATGTCGAACTTGAGGAGGTATTTCGAGAGAACCGGATGAACAATGAGGGGGAGTGCTTCGTCCTTGAGCGAGAATCAGTTAGCTGCATGTTCGCCAAACTATGTGAGGGGACCCATACGCTGACGGGGGCTTGCGCATGGAAAGTCATCTTCTCCTCTTCAGGAACCCCTTCATCGTCCTCATCCGCCAAGAGCGCAACTAGTAAATGAACCACTCAGCTCCACTTGGCAAGGAGGACCAACTATCTAACACGTACCGCCTTTCTCACTCTGTACGGGAATTTCGTTTTGACGCAAAAAATTCTCTACTGCGTCTGCGGTTAGAACGTCCTGTCGTTGGGTCTAGCGCCACATCGCAGCTAGGACATGGTGTTTGTGCGCACCACCCCTTCGATCATCTTTAGGTCATCTTCGTGGGCAAGAGCCAGCTCCTGGTTTGGACGTTGCTAGAGGATATTGGAGAGGTACTCGTGACGCATTATGTCCGGACTCACTTCGGCGATATAATCCAGAATCCCCATGAGTGGATCACGATACTGAACAAACTATCAATCCAGCTGCCGCGTTCGACAGATGGCGTACCTACCTCTGGTATAGTTGGCTCTCGGAAGAGTTCAATTGACGATTGTGGTTCGTTGTCGGGATCGTCTGGACGGGGCTCCGCAGCAGCCTTTAACGTCTTGAAGACGAGAATACGTTTTGCACGAAATCCCCTGATGAAAACACAGTGTGATTTCATGGCGTTCTATTATCCTTAGTCAGTGCGGGGGAAAACAGAAAGAGGTCTGACGCACCTGGTTTGGTTCGTTGTTGTGAGGTTGATTCGTGACGTCCCATTGAAACCTAGCGCTTCCAGCCTGAGAAGGTTGCACACTGAGCCTTATCGGATCCCACGAATTAACGAATGCGGCCATCGCCCACGAGGAAGTCAAGTCACAGCCAGTGACCAAGATGATATCCTCCAACCGGACGTCAAGATCATTGATAACTGCAAACTCCAGCCAGCTATCGCAATGCTTGCGGATATATGTCTCAAAGGCTTTGGTGCGAATGGCGTCTACGCTATCGGCATTAAAGGGAAGGGATAGAAAGGCACCCTTGTTTCTTCTGCATCTGAATGAAGCACTCGCAGCTTCATCTGGATGGCTGAAGTCATCCATTGTATAAGAACAAGGTTGCGCTGGGCAGTTACTTATCACGTACGCTGCCTGATGCCTATCTTCATGTTCTACGGTCACAGTAGTCGAGCAGTAGTCCCCTTGGCTTAAATTAAGCGTGCGGGTGTTATTAAATGGCCCCATGTTGAGGGGAACGAATCCTTCTGGAACACCATACATTTGTGTAGGGTCATTGGCCGAAAGTAACGCGTTGAACATGCGATTGAAATGGCCCTGCTTCACATATCCAACGTCGCCGACTCGGACATGATCGTACAGCCCGGCAGGATCTGGCACCCACAGGGCGTGGCCATGGTAAAGACTTGCAAGTTGGTCGCGATAAGTGTCGTAGTAGGCCATGATAAGGAAGGGGATGAGCTGAGAATGTGATGCGGTGCTGTGCTGTTATTATGACCTGCACACCTGAATCGCCTTTGCGCGCTAGCACCGCCTGCAGTTCTCAGGACCGAACTGGCCATATAATAATAACCAGGGACGGTTTTTGACAGGTCAAAAATACAACGCAGCCCTTAGATGGGGATACAGTATGAACCTCGCTGACCGAGAGTGAGCCAGTGGTAGCTCTATTACCTCAACGTACTCGTCCACCACCACGATGCCCCTTCGGCACCCATCGAAGTCCCACCATACCAAGTACAACCCCTCATTTCAAACGTCCTCTATGGTCTGCCTACTCTCCGTCATCTCGTGCAAGACCTAGGCGCGATTCACCTTTCAAAGTCCTGATGCGTCGAACGCCGCCGCGTTCACCGTCGAAGTGAAAAATGTACACGGGTGGACCTTCCTTCTTTGGATTCTAGACTGACACCCTCTCTGAGATCTACATCGGCTGCAGCAACCCGCATCATTCTCTGCAATCTTCGAGAGCAGATTACTATATCATAAGGATCAATATCCCTCATTCTACAATGACGGTAGACCATATATGTCAAGCCTAGGAGATACGCGGGGCATCCCTCACCCGTCGCATCGGGAACTGATTGTTTGTGCAAAGGTGTGTGCATGTGCAAAGGTCCAGATACGATAGTAGGCGAATGGAGACGGGAATATTTGACGTGGGATTGAGGCAAAGGCCCGCTGGTACTTTGGGAAAATCTGCGGTCTGTTCCTATCACGCAAAAACCAACGGCCATCACTTCTCTCCTCGGTTCTCGCCGAGTCCTCGAAGGCGTCTTCAACACCTCTCCGGGGATCCTCGTTTAGCGCGGCCCGCATGATGTTCAACCATTCTGTCGTGCTGCTCGGTCTTTGGGTCGCGTGCGTTGCAGTCACAAGTCTTTTGTACATACGGGTATAACGTTGTTCTCTTCGTCTTGAATAAGGAACGTCGAGAGAAAGTTATTTTGAGAGTACGAGGCAGTCATAAGGTCGATCTCATCACTAGTGTGATCTCTCAACGACGAAAGCTACTATACGAGCGTAATGTGCAGTCGTATAATGATAGAACATGCCAGGATGAAAGAGCGAATATAATGGACGAAGGCAATGGATTTTCCCCCGGGGACATCATGCACAAGCGAATAGAAAGAAAAAAAGCAGGTGCAGCCAGAATGTTCATCCCTTCGAGGTTGGGATATGAAGATTGATTGCTGTAACGAAGATAAATAATCAATTAGCTGAAATCAGGCTAAGTAAGACCACAAACCCCGGGACCAATTCAACGCGACAGTTGTTGAGGATGCTTCGAAATAAAGGATGGCCTTGTTGTCAACGATTCGGAGAACTAGTGAAGAACAGGTGTTTGAGGAACAGGAAGAGGACGAATGGGGGAATGAACTACCGTTGCCATGCAAGATGCTCGCTGGTTGCGGGAGAGTTTGCATCCGAAGGACGGCCCAAAGATCGACAGGCGAAAGTAGGTCTTTCCCGTCAGACGGGTCTCGACACAACACCAACAGGTCGTTGCAGAGTATCCCAAGGAGGGAACGCGGGGTTTGTTCCGGAGAGAGACATTCAACTTGAATCGGGGAAGTATCACCTTGGCTATCGATTACCTCGAAAGCAATCGTAGCCTTGCGCACGACTCTTGTCAACAGGAGAGGACCATCCACGATGAGGCGCCTGAACGTAAAAATAAATGACTTTGTGGTGGTGCTGGTAAGACTGTGGACTTACCTATGGGGCTGCACCAGGGGAGTCGGGAATTTCCCTCTAATTCTCGACTGCCATTGAACAAGTTTCGATCGCGATTCGGATTCGCGCTTCCCTTCATTCATGTTTGTCGCCAATGATGAGATCTCGTCCAAGGCCTGGTTAAGAGGGTCTAAATAGCCTTCCACTGGTGGTGTGCTTCTCGCCAGCTCTTCCAACTGCGTGAGAATGATGAAACACATTCACAGAAAGAGAGTAAATGGTGCGTACGAGAAGGCGGTACCGTGGAATCCTTGATACTGGAATTAACAGATAGCCTTCCAAGTTCAGCTGTGAGTGGCGGGGATGTAGCCGGCAACGCTTTAGGAAGCTCTTGATGCGTTTTCTTTGGCCCGATGTAAGTTGTGCCCCACCAGAAGAATCCGATGTAGCGTTGACAACACCGGCACCAGTTGCTCGGGCTGCGAGAGAAGGTGATTGGGGCGATGGTCCAGGTGCAGTCCCAGGTCGGTCGGATACCCATTGCTTGATGCGTTGTAGAGAATGGTCAAAATTGCTGAAGGCGTTGATGAGTGATAGTCATCCAGATAAAAAGTCGAGTAACCCACTTGATGTAGGTTGAGTACATGCGCATGAACGCGGCATGTGACACGAATGTCGTGGCAATGCCTCTAGCGGCATTGGCTGACAGCGTTCCCTCCGCTTCTTCTTCCAAACGTCGCGGAAGCGACCGCAGTGCAGAATCTGCGGCAAGTTCGAGAGCAGGAAGGAATATATCCTTATGGAACGAAAAAAGAGAATCAAGACCGCTGAACACAATCCTCCTCTCCTCAGCAGGAATGACGGTTTCCTTGGTCGACCTCACACCACCGAGCAGATTCACCGGGGCCGCAGCTGGCTTGATGTATATGTCGATGAGTTCTTGCAACCCTCTAACATACTTACGTTCAGTTCTACAGAGAGCAGAGAACGCGATTAAGACACTTTGTGGGGCACTAATTGGTTTCACGTACTCGACAATCTCCTTGATGATCTTCATCCGCCTGCCGCCGTCGTCCTTGAATTTTCGTTCTTCATTAACCGACCCTTTACTATTTGTAGTCGCGATTCCACCCGCCTGAGACAAACTCGGGCTGTGCAGGTGTACAATAGACTCTGGAGTCCGTAATTGGTCCAAACTGCCACTGCGAGAAGCGGCAAAGGAAACAAGAGTACCGTCCGACGTCACACGTCCGCTATTGGCGGTGGTAGGCCGCCAAGAACGAGGCCCACTACCTTCCATATCAGGAGACGACGGCGAGTACGTACTCGTGGGTGTGAGTTGCGTCACCGACAAGTCGTTCATATCCCTTAAGTACACCATGACTGATCGAAGAGCGAGGGTATAAGCCTCGCGTGCCCTTTCCTTTTCTCGACGCTGTACTTGCTCAATCGTCTCGGAAGATATAGGACTGGGCAACCGTCGTTCGGTACTAGAAAGAGTAATACCAGAAGAAAACGGTCCCGGTGAAGACAAAGGGGGAGAGGTGAGTGGTCCTCCGACAGGGAGGAAGCTGCGTCGCTTCGTGACACGAGTCGTGAGCGAAAGCGGAGAAAGTCTGGGAGACGAAGGAGCGACGGAAAGTAAACTTGGTGATGGCGCGAGGAAAGGATCGGGTGAAGTTGCAGCACGTCCCAATACTGGCGCACAGATGGGAGTGATAGTGTCTTCATCCTCTTGAACTCGACCATCTGATTGACCGAGTTGAGCGTCATCTGCATTCGTGTCGGTGTTTGAGTCGATATCTGGGACGGTAGGGTGGAGAGGAGGTAAGATGGGTGTGGAAGGAGAATACGGCAGACCGGAGAAACCTTTGGCGAGTAGTGGCTTCATCAAAGCTTTCCACGGACCCTGAAAAGGATTCCCATCTACAAGGAGAGTCTGGAGAGATACTAAAAGACAGAGCCAGCTCGGTAAGGAATACATCTTATTCCTTCGTATACTCAGGGTATGCAGCCTGTCCAGAGCACTTAGAGGCGCAGGGAGGGTAGTAATACCAGTCGAATCCGCTATGAGAACGCGAAGGGATGTTAAATGCGCTATGAAAAGAGGAAGTGAACGAAGGGGGTTCGAGGAAATATTCAGTTCCTCTAAGCAAACGCAGGATTCCAAAGCCGGAGGAAGAGTAACAAGGAAATTAGCAGAGATGTCCAGAGCCAATAACGTGGTGCCGATTGTAGGGAGGGCGGTGGTCAAAAAATTTGGCAAAGCGCCCGCGGTACGCGAGGACCCGATGAGTAAATGTGTCGTGCCTGTGTTCGCAAATGTATTAATACTAGAAGAGAAAAAAGGGGGGAAGGGGAGAGGAGAGGAGGGTGCACGCGACCGCACCTGGCTGGACGACAAGGTCTGCGATGACTACGCCATCGCCATGGACTATGAGGCCGCGACCTTCCTCAGCGATGACAATGGCAGAAGTCCTCTCTTCTTCGCGTTCTTCCTCTGGCAAACCATCCATTTCCGAATTGTATTCTTCGGTACCAACATCGCTGATGAGTTTGACCTCGTCATGCTCATCAACCGGTTGCCAACTCAAGTCAAAGGGCTTCTGCTGGAGACTGGAGGTGTCTTCGTGACTGCTACTACTGTCGCTGTACACGAGAGTGGACTGGGAATATATACTACCCAAGTAGGATTGAGACCACCAATCCTGGTCTATGGGAGCTCTGGACCGAGATACAAAAGTGGACGTGGACATGTACGAGTCTTGGTCCGTGAGGTGCACGACGTCATCCGAGGTGGTGCCAACACCGATGGCCTGGTCGTCATCATTGGAAGCGATGTACACATGACTCTCGCGCTGACCAGAGGGCTTCAGTAAGTAGTCATATACTGTCTTCAAAACGTCTTCAATAGTAACCCCGATCTCCGATCTCTTGTCCGATGCATACACTTCGATGTTTTGTGGGAGACCTCGGTCGTTTTCGAGGATCAATAAATGGACAGGGGGATGAACCGCGGAGGAGAGAAGCTCTTCGGTTGGGAGCCCGAAGTCATAATCCGGGGGTTGAGAGGCAATGCCAATTTTGAGAAGGTATTCCATGAGAAGCGGGTGTATGATAAGAGGGAGTTGTTCGCCCTTGAGTGAGAACTAATTAGTTGCATGATCACTAAGCTACATTGGGGGATCCGCACGTCGACGTCAGCTCGCGCACGGAAAGAAGTCTTCTCTTCATGGACCCCTTCATCTTCGTCCGCTAAGAGCGCAACTAATAAATGAACCAATCAGCTCCGCCTGGCGAGAACCAACTATCTAACACATACCGCCTTCCTCACTCTGTACGGGAATTCTGTTTTGACGTAAAAAGTTCTCCACTGCGTCCGCAGTCAGAACGTCCTGTCGTTGGGTCTAGTGCCACATCGCAGCTAGGAAATGGTGTCTGTGCGCACCACCCCTTCGATCATCTTCAAGTCATCTTCGTGAGCAAGAGCTAGCTCTTGGTTTGGATGTTGCTGTGAGGAATTGGAGGGGCACCTGGAACGAATCACGTCTGGACTCACTTCCGCGATATAGTTCAAAATCCCGATGAGTGGGTCACGATACTGAATAAATTATTAATCCAGTCGCCGCGTTTTACAGATGGCATATATACGTCTGGCACAGCGGGCTCTCGGAGGAGCTCAATTGACGATTCCGGTTCGTTATCAGGATTGTCTGGACGAGGTTCCGCAGCGGCCCTCAATGTCTTGAAAAAAGGGAGAATACGTTTCGCGCGAAATCCCCTTATGAAAACGCAGTGTGATTTCACAGCATTCTACTCTCATTGGTTAGTGCGGGAGAAAGCAGAGACTGGACTGGCGCACCTGGTTTGGTTCGTTATGGTGAGGTTGATTTGTGGGGGCCCAATGAAACCTGGCGCTCCCAGCTTCTGAAATTCGTGCATTAAGTGATATCTCCGGGTCCAACGAATTAACGAATACGGCCATCGCCCACGAGGCAGTCAAGTCACAGCCAGTGACAAAGATAATGTCCTCCAACCGGACATCAATTTCATTGACCGACGCAAACTCCAGCCAGCTGTCACAATGCCTGCGGATGTATGATCCAAAGGCTTTGGTACGAATAGCGTCCTCCCTCACGCCATTAAGGGGGATGGATAGAAAGGCACCCTTGTTGCTCCGGCATCTGAATGAAGCACTCGTGTCTTCATCCGGTCCACTAAAGTCGCCCATTGTATAAGAATAAGATTACGCTAGATAGTGACCCTCACGTACGCTGCCTGATGCCTATCTCCGTGATCTACCGTTACTGTATTCGAGCAGTAGTCCCCATGGAATAAATTTAGTTTGCGAATGTTCTTAAATGGGCCCATGTTGAGGGGAACGAATCCTTCTGGAACACCGTACTCTTGTGCATCATCGTTGGCCGGGAGTAGTGCGTTGAACATGCGAAGGAAGTGGCCTTGCCTCACATATCCGACGTCGCCGACTCGGACTCGATCATACAATTCGGAAGGATCTGGTACCCACAGAGCGTGACCATAGTAAAGACTCGCAAGTTGATCGCGATAGGTGTCGTAGTAAGCCATGATAAGGAAGGGAGTGTGGGATGCGGTGCGGTGCTGTTATTAGCCATAATCTGGATGCCCGAATCGCTTTTGCGCGCTACTGTAACACCGCCTGCAGTTCTCAGGACCGAACTGGCCATAATAACCAGGGACGGTCTTTGACAGGTGAAAAATACAACGCAGCCTTAGGATGGGGATGCGGTATGAACCTCGCTGACCGAGAGTGAGGCAGGGCCCTATTACCTCAACGTACTCGTCCACCACGATGGCCTCAGCCCCTTCGGCACCCGTCGACATCCCACCGTACCAAGTACAGCCCCTCATTTCAAACGCCCTCTATGGTCTGCTTACTCTCCGCCATCTCGTGCAAGACCTAAGCGCGATTCATATTTCAAGGTCCTGATGCGTCGGGCGCCGCCGCGTTCACCGTCGAAGTGAAGTGTGTACAGGCCTTGGGTGAGTCTTTCTTCTTCCGTTCGGAAATCGTGTCTTGTCCGGTTGCCAGACTAACGTCCCTCTCAGGCTCTGAAATCTACGCCGGCTGTTCCAATGGCGACCTTCTGCGCTTTGCGCTGCAGGCGAATGGACCGAACCAAGTGAGCCATTTCCGTCTCACGTCGCCACACGTTTCTAACGACGACAACCCAGCCAGGATCATATGCTCTTGTATCTCGGAAGACGCTACCAACAGGAAAGCCGGTAGATGAGATCGTGCTGACGCCATGCATCTCCAGAGCGTTCGTTTTAAGCGGTACGCGTTTGGTGACGCCCCAACAACCTGTCTGACTTCCGAGCGAGCAGACCGCCAGATCTTCCTGTACACCATCCCTTCGCTAGAGCTTGTTCCGAGTATCAAGCCCATCCGCAACGTGATGTGCTTTGCGGTAGACCACCGACACATCGTCCGGCCGTCGCTTCCGATGGATTCCCCAGCACCTGTTCTCCCCGTTGATCTGTGTGTGGTAAAGCGGACCGGCATCGCTCTCTACAGCCTTCGAGAACAGTTATTATATATCAAGGTTGAGCACTCCTCGTTCCATGATGACGGTTGACTATATATTTCGAGTCTAGGATATACCGCTCCCGGGCGGGGCTTTCCTCGCCCGTCGTATCGGGCACTGTTTGTGCATCGCTGACCGCGAGCAATATTCCCTGATCTATCTTGATGCTGTGACCGCGACGCCGATCCTACCAATTTCTCAAGCACCGCCAGAACCAGGCGCACGACCGCATCGGCCGATGATCGTGGTCGTCGCCGAAGAGGAGTTCCTCATCCTTTCTTGGACCGGAGCAGGCACGATGGGCGTATTCATCAACGTCAATGGCGACCCCGTGCGCGGCACTCTACAGTGGCCCAACCACCCACTCTCCATCTGTTCGTAGCGCCATATATATTTCCGCACCTTATTATGACCTAATTGTGCTGCAGGTTTTGAATACCCTCACGTCACTGCCTTACTTCCAGACCAGACAATCCAGGTGCACGACATCGAGTCGCAGGAGATTGCTCAAGTTTTACCGCCCCCGCCTCTGCCCTCGCTGAACGAGGCCTCGCCCTCTGTGTTACTGGGTGCGGAGCGTCGGGCGTTGGCTACGAGTTCTAATGGGTTCCTTGTTCCGTTGCAGCAGCGGCCAGAGAGGCTAATGCTGAAGAAAGTCAACCTGCTAAGCCGGAACGCAAAGCCAGGAGGCAGAGAAGTAGTTCCAACTGAGCCGGAAGGTGGACAAGAGCAGCCCGAAACTGATGAGACGGAAGCTCATGAGGTAGTCGATATTCCAGAGCCAGAGCCGTATCATTTAGAGTAGTGCAACTGAAAATGGAAATTGTTCCTTACCATATGAAGTTACCCGCGTCCAGACCCACCGACTTGCACGGATCGCTCGCTGTTCAGTCAAAGGCCTGAGGCCTATAGTTCACGACTGCATGACTCTTTAAAGGACGACATGGCCTCTACCTTTCCACGCTCTCATGTACTCATCTTAGGACCCAACTCTGTTCAATCTCTCCTACCAATCACGCCCATTTCTCAGGCCGAGACGCTGCTCGATGACCACCGAATAGAAGATGTCCTTCAGCTAGCGGACCAACAACGGAAGAAGGTCCAGAGCAAACTCGTCATAGATGCCTCCGAAGTACGTCGTTCCCATCTGTCTTGTCGTTGCCGCTGAAGAGGACTTTCGCAGGCGGAAGAACTGGCATACGTCTACCAGCGGGTGGGCTTCCAATGCCTGCTCGAGACACGCTTCGAGGACGCCGGTTTCTGCCTCTTCCAAGGAGAGCTCGACCCCCCGCATACTCATCTCATACTTCCCCGACCTCCGGGGCGCCCTCCTCGACGCGCACCCAACACTCGACGTCTTCGCGGGCGTCGCCGAGTGCATGCCGCCCTACGACTCGATGGACGACCTCAGTACGTCTCATTCCCTCCTCCCTCCCCCCCGCGTTTCCGCTGCATCCGCACACCCGCAATGACGCACCCGTCTGCCGGCGGCTGACGTGCAGTCGTGGCCAACATAGTATGGAACTATTCTCCCTTCCTCGCGCCGACCACACGCTCCGCGCCACCCACGGCCAAGCTCCGTCGCGCGCTCGGCATCGCCGCCCACGACATGCTGGAGGAGTTCTTGCGCAAGTGGAGACGCGTGCGGAGCGACTCGAGCACGCCTGCCGTGCGCGCGGTGCGTGGCCTTTTCCCTCTTCGCTTCGGGTCGCCGGCTCACATTTTACAGATCATCGACACGGTGCTCGCGAAGCTGTTCGCGCGAGGCGAGAAAACGACGGACCTTTATGCGCTTCTCGACGAGTCGGACTCGGTCGTCCTTCCGGAGGTCGAACCCGTCTTCCGCGCGACCAGTCAGTACAGCGCGCTCTGCAAGATGTATTCCAGGCGCGGAGACGACGCGGCGTTGCTAGAAACGTGGTCGAAGTAACACGCCCCTCATTTTTTCATGTGCAATTGCTCCGTTTCCTCATGTCCCTTCTTCGATTGCAGACTTGTGGAGGGCGAATGGACAGATCCCGAGATTTCCGATCCACTCTCAGACATGTTTGCGTTGCTTACTGCACGGCGCGACCGTGCGCTGACGCAACAATGGGGCGTCTGGCTGGCTGGAAAGGACACGGAACGCGCACTTAAGGTGGGGCATTGCCCCATATTTCATATTGACCATCCCGTCATCTCTCTGACAATGATATTCCTTCCGTAGTTATTGACGGCACACGGCTCCTCAAGGCGCCACCAGAAACCGGAGGACGAAGCTGCGACGCTGCATCAGATCCGTGCGGTGAATCCCGAAGCAGGGGTGCGGTTTCTCGAACACCTCCTTTTGCAAAAGCGGAGAACGGTGAGGCAATTTCGTTGACGGCAGTGCCTCCACATCAGGCCCCGCGCCCTAACCTTTTTTATAGGACCCAGCGCTTCACACGGAACTTGTACTCACCTACATCGACGAAGTACTCTCCTTCCTCGCTGACGACGCTACATCGAAACTATGGCGGGCCAAAGGTACCGCCTCCCTAACTAAGCGCCAGCACCCACACGCTGACTGAGCTTTTCTCTAGCGGCCTCATACGCGTCGTCCCCGAACCCCACACCGTTTCTCACATACTTTGAGGCGACAACACCAGCATCGCCAGCCAAACACGCGCGACTGCGCACGGCTCTCTTCCTCCAGACTTCCGCCGCGTACGACGCAGCCGCCGCACAGGCCCGCCTCGCACCACATGCGCCCCTACTCGCACCCGAGCTCGCCATCATCGCCGGCAAGGTACGTCCTCCTCCCCTCCCCCCTCCTCTTCAAACACATAACATCTTTCACAGCTCGGCTATGCGCAAGAGGCGCTCTCACTCCTCGCGCTGACCGTACACGACCACGCGTCCGCCGCGGCGTTCTGCACGTCCCACGGCGCAGTAGTGCCCCCGCGCGCCGTCGCACAGCTCGCAGAGCGCGCCGGGCTCGCCGCGTGGGCAGGACCACCGACACTAGTACCCACTGCATCCCCGACGCCCGACTCTCCAGCAGAGAGTGCGCAGACGAAGCGGCTTCTGCGCCTCCTGCTGACGATCTACACGTCCGGCAGCCCGTACGTCGTCGCCTCGTCTCCCTCCAATCAATCAAATTTTCTCATGAAACCCACAGCGCCACCGCGGCAGACTCATCCCCCGCCGCCGCCGCTCCAACGGCAGCGGAAACAGCCGCAGCGAACCTCCTCGCATCGCACGCGCCCTCCTTTGACGCCCCCGCCGTTCTCTCGACGCTCCCGCCCCGCTGGCCACTCCGCGCGCTTTCGCCGTACCTCGTGCGCACCCTGCGCACCGCCGCGCATATCGCGCATGAGCGCGCGCTTGTCAAGGCTCTCGCGGCGGGGCAGAACCTGGCTATTGCGGACGTGGCGCACGCGCAGCTGCGCGCGGCGGGCGCGCTCGTCGAGGAAGCAGCCGACGAAGGCGACGAGGACGGAGGCGGAGAGGAATTAGTGCTAGACGAAAAGGCGGCGCTCGCGTCATCGCAACAAGCTCCAACGGTGGAAATAGGCAAGACGGGTGCGGATGCAACCGCGGATGTGGTTGTGGGTTCGTGGATGTCGGGCCGGTCGAGTATTACTAATGGCCCAGTTGGCGGAGATACACTGCGCTAGATGCGTTGCGATCAACGGGTCGTCCCATAATTAGTTTCTCCGCTCTATCTATTCGCAACCACATGAACTCGAATAGGCCATGTGAAACGCAATGTTGATTTATAACCATTGCCGGTGATACGCGAGACGCTCTGGACAAATGCTTAAATATGCTGGCTGTGCAGCAACGTGGGTGGAAACAAGAGGGGATGGTGGGAACGACTAGGGGGAGAGTCTATCGTAAACGTACAAAGGGACAATAAAACAGGGTCGGAGAGTACGGTGGCTCTGCATGCGGGTAAAAAAAAAAAGGTAAAACGGAATAAATGGAGGTGGCGTGGAAAGGGAAAAAAGAAAGGGAAAAAAAACCCATGCTCAGCGTCTAAAAAAGACCACTGGAGAAGTTGCCGACATGAGATATGGAAGGTGGTCAGTGCGAAGTGTTATCGCCATTTTCGGCGCTCGGCTTAGCTTCACCTTCCTTTACAGCGTCCGCACGTGCGGTGAGGTTACGAATGGCGTCTTGCAGCCTCGCCGCAGCGGTTTCGAGCACAGGCGTGACGCTATCCTGAACGGTCGTACGGACTTTGGCAACCTTCTCGTTGACTGGTACGTCCGACTTGATTACGTCAGATAATTCAGAAATCGTGCCCGAAATCTTTTCCTGCACTGGCTTGAATGACGCCTGTAGGTTCGCGGGAAGAGCAGCAGTCGCAGCCTGGCACATATGAGTAAGATTCAGGAAGCAGATGTGTATATGCGCCTGACCTGGACCTTCTGAAGCTCAGTGACCATGGTTTCGCTGAGCGTGCTGACTTTTGCTTGTGCGGCAACAACACCAGAGGATGCGAGGTCTTGGATGCTCTTGGCGGTTTCAATGGCACGTTGGCTAAAGGGCTGTCAGAAAATGACGGCATAGGTATAAGCACGTAAACGTACACAAGGGCGCTGCTATTTTGCAACTGCTGGAGCTGTGTATTGGAATAACCGAGGATCTGATCTTGAGATCACGAGAAAGGGCATATGCACGTTGGTATTGGTATTGTGACTCTGTCTGAGACGTGCCCTCCTGAGTGCCTAGACGGGACACTAAGTAATCCACAACAGGGGCAAGCCGCTTTTGGGTTGAGAAAGGATCGATGAGCGCCTGAATGATAAGAAAAGGGGTGTACGTACTTGGTCTATTCCTTGGGCAGCAGAGTATGCTGGGGTGCGGACGCGCTCATCAAGTGTTTTGTTGGCCACGGCACGAGCAGAATCGGAACGCTCTTTCAAGCACTGATAATGTCCTCGCTCTGAACCGTGAATGGGTAGGGGGTAGCGAGACTCTACGGCATCAAGACCCTTATTGGCAAAGCCATCAGCACGGACAATGATGGGTGCGAGTTTAGAGGTGAAAGGCTCCGAGTAGCGGAGGGCGGTTGAGGAAATGGCCTGGGCGGTGTTGTATGGGGGAGCGGGTAAGGGGTTGGAGCTAAGAGAAGCATGTACGGCAGACAGAGAGTCGTTGACCAGGGGAATCGAGGCGACGCGATTCAAGACGGTCAGTTCTGGTGTGGCGGGGGTGTCAATGGGGGCGGCGGGGGCGGATTGAGTCTCAGTGGCCATAGTGGTGAAAGAGAGGTTGCTGAGTGACTGGTTGGCGTGTTGGTCCTCCTTTTATTCAAGAAGGGATAGCAGCAGCGCACTCTTTCATGTGATTCCTCGTTTGAACTTCCGTACCTGTCTGACAAATCTAGTCAACGATCTTCGCTTCGCTTCATTTTCCCTTCCACTTCCGGCCGTTCGTCCACACCGCACTATCTTTCCTCCCCGCCACCTCCGTCTCAATCGAGCCACCCCATTTATCACAGGCGATCGCGTGTTGGTCTATCAAGGAAGAGGAGCGTGATTGACATACTCATTTCTTCCTCAATCACGTGTTCAAAGCACCCGGCCATCCGGTATTCAAACCCCCAGACCGTTGCTTCAACACTCCCTACAACAACACCCCGTCCTATCTCACCGTGCTATTCCGTCTATGCCTCATCCAGAGAAATCATGGCAATTCACACAACCCCGTGATTTCCTTGATTGGGATACCCTTCGATTACAGTCCTTGCGCCAGGTGGTTTTGGCACTGCACGCGCATACATTTGGTATGTATTCTTCTCCGCAGATAGGCCTCCGCTTCTAATTGTTTCTTAAACTCTTCTATCAGGCCAAAGTTACTCCACGTTCACATGAACCCCTTCAGATCAAGGAAATACCCGAAAGCCAGAATGAACCTGAGCCCCATCGAGACGAGCGCCAGATACGCCTCGATACTGATCGCAGCTTCGTGCTCTACCCCGTAGGTGACGCGCCTCCATACCTCACCCTCTTTCACTTCCATTCACGCCAATCCTCATAGACGATGATCCAGACGATAGTCGAGTTGTACGTCAGGCAGAGCTCAACAACCTCATCGTCCAACTTTTCCGGCGACACCCCGGTTTGAACTATTTTCAGGTCAAACTTCTCTGCAATTTTCTCCGCGCATTTGGCATTTATATGCGCATATAGGGGTTTCATGATATCGCCACCGTCTTGCAGTTGACCTACCTCCAGAGCTCGCCCTCCCTTCCCTAGAGAAACTGAGCTTGCACCGACTGCGCGACTCCATGGGTCACACCCTCGAACCGCTCACAGCCCTCATGCTGTACGCCTCTCGCCTCGCTATTATGTGCTGTGTTCACCATAGGCAACAGTATTTTACAGCGTCTGTTGCGGCTTGCGGACCCGCCCTATGCCGCATTACTGGAAGAGTGTGTATTTTGACTCAGCACGTGTCGTGATCTGACACGAGAAGGGCCACATAGCCATGCGCCTCTCCCTTACGCGGCTCTACCACATCTTCTCACCTTACTCCGCTCATGCAACACCCACCCTCCCTCTCATCCAGCACATCTTCGATTACCTCCTTGTGCGTCCGCCATTGGCAATCGTCTATCTCGTCGCTGCTGTGAGTGTCTGCCCTGGCGTGACGACCCTGTTAATCTCGTAAATGGGGTAGATCACTTTATCCACGTAAAGATCTCGTCTGAAGCTTGGCGAAGGCGGTGATGAAGGTATGATCCATTCGGTCCTAACGGGACTTCCCGAATTCGCCGATCTCGGCCAAGTCCAAGACGGTGTTCAGGGGAAATTACTCAGCCGAGGCAAACCCAGAGCTCGCTGAGGCGGCCCCGGAACATTCCAATTCCTCACCACAACTGAAAACTAGTTGGTCATTCCACATCCACTTACAGGAGGCTGATTCGGATGCTCGCGCCCCGATTGACGGTCCCGCGTCGGAGTCTTTTTCTCCCGGCCCTCCCACAACACGCGTCACCACGATGACGCTCGTGGGGGGCGCTGATATACTAAGCGGTTCTGTCCCCTCACCCCCTCCCCCACGATGACGATACGCCAAGCAAACCTGTCATTAGTGGTCCCTCTGTCCCACCATCGCCTCCGCAGCAAGTGATACCCGTTTTCCGATACCTCAACTGCTTTCCACCCTTCCTTGACCCTACGGACATCCCCCTACCACCTTCAGCACCCTCAACGCGTTCCCTGCCTCTCCCGTGTCCTCCCGTCCTACAACAGGCGTGTTCTTTATCGAGTGTCCTCCTCCTTGCCGATGACCTTTTAACCCGCTTCCCACCAGGCACACCAGAGCTACGCCTTGCACACACACTCGGACCCGCGAGCGCTATGCGGACATGGG
>JAKELH010000833.1:2500-26184 GCA_021525015.1 Lactarius pseudohatsudake
AGGGCCTGGCACGACATCGGTGTCGTGAGGGCCTGGCACCGTGTCGGTGTCGTGGGGGCACCGCGCGGCATCGACCACGTCGCGGGGGCACGGTGCGGCGTCGGCGTCGTGTTGTGGCACCCAGCGAGAACGTGTGTGAAACCTAAAAAGAAGAAAAAAACAAAACACAGTAGTTAGTTACAAGTCAGCTAAAGAGATAAACAAAAAATACTTAGCTTTTCCTGGGCCAAAGCAACGCGGGTGACGATGCGCAATGGCGGTTGTTGACACGTTGCAGCACTAGTTGGAGTCCGGTCCGGCGACCTGCATGCCCGGCGAAACCCGTGAACGCATGACACCGGTCAATTCTGTACCCGACCCGTACTATTGTTCGTCTAGTGTTGCAACACTTTTATAGATACACGCATAACTCTACATCAACACATCTGATAATAATGATTATTTTACCAATGGAAAGCCCACCCTCTCTGCTACAAAATGGTACCCTTGATCATACAAATATGTAGTAGTTAAAGCCCTCTAGAGAGGGTCTTTTGAGGGGTTATTTTCGGACAAGGTGTTGCAATAGCTGTAATGATTAATCATAGCGGAGATTGGTGTTGCATCTCTTTGGTTGGTTTTTTTTTGGTTGTTGCATCACTAGACTAACGACAGTACCCAGACCCCTGGGCCATACCTGGGCAGGTTTGGAAACCCCTGCCAGACACTAGTCATTGAACCCAAAATTCTGAAAAGTGGACTGAAGTCCAGTCTTTAACTGGTTTAGACCAGTTTTTTCCAGTCATAAGACTGATTGAAAAGGAGACAGACTGTGACTGATGACTTCTGAAAATTGAAAAACTGTGACTGCAGTCCAGTCATCATCAGTTAAAGTCCAGTCAGGTCTTCAGTTTTTTTCCAGTCTATAGGACTGGACCTCAAAGCACTACCTGGCCCCCATCTCGATCAGCAGCGGAAGTAGCACGAGTAGTGTGGTGCTCATCCACCCACACGAAAAGGCTACCATCGAGCGCGCCCTGCGCAGGGTAGCGAGGCACACGCCCGCACGTCCTGCCCTCAGCAGACGCCCCTCGATCACGTTCCGAGAAGCGAGCGGTGCACCTGACGACCTCCCTGAGGACGCGGTCAGCGACTCGTCATCGACGCCCACGGCTACGCCGGCGGTGTGCGACTTCCCGGAGCGTCTTGACATCTGGCAGAACTCGACCCCCTCGAACTGCTCCTCCATCCCAATGGCACCCGGGGATAACGACCAAGTGCCAATCTTGGTGGACACCCCAGAGGAATCGGTGGAGATGGACCATACCCGCTCCCCACCCGCAGATATGGGCCGGCCCCGAGGCGATGGGCGGATGACGGCGGCGGGTCGAGACCACGTCTCCCCCTCACCCGACGTCCCTCGCTGGGCTGGGAACACCCAGGAACAAGAAGCCAAAGCGGTGATGGACGAGCTGCACATACTCGCCTCCTCCAGATTGCCCGCCCGCACGGACCAGGAGGCGCTCACCCAGCTGACGGCTGGGGATGCCCCAGAGGTCGCGCGCAACTGGGCTGATGATATTGCACCGCAGCGTATCGGCTACGGTTACTACCTACAAAGCGATGTTCTCCCACCATTGGCCGGGGGCACTCATGATGGCCCTGAAGGGGCCCTCTCTGCAGCGTTCCAGCTCACGGCGGCAACCCTCGGCGCAGGCATAGGTGACCCACGCCTCCCCGCCAACCGAGTGGTTAATTCGGACACATGGTTCCACGGCGCAGCCGCCACCCTCGCCTCCCTCATTCGGGGCATTCTGGTGAGCGACCAGTTCTTCAAGCAGGGCGGCTACCCGGTCAAACCCTGCTCAGACATTATCCAACTCCCCCCGGGCATCGCCATGCCGGACTCGCAAGTCGAGCTCCTCCAGGCGATGACCAGCCAGCTGCTCTCAGAGCTGTCTGCGCAGGGGGTGTCCCGATTGGCCCGACCAGAACTCTGGCAGGCCATCTATGATCAGGAGAGGGACGTATTACGGGAGCAGGTGCGCTCCTCGGACTTCGCTGAAGTATGGATGTCGAGGCTCCGAACCTCGCTCCAACAGACCACGGCGGAGGAGGCGATACGATCCCTGATAGCGACGTTCGAAGCGGAGGGGGCGGCTCTCAAGGAGCAAGCCACTCTAGCGGAGAGAGTCGCTGCAAAGGTGGCGAGACTGTGTACAAGCTGGGAAGCGGACCTTAACGGGCTCGTGGAGCAAGAACGCATCTCATTCGAGCATGAGTGGAGGAGTGACTTCCAGAGGGCAGCATCCAAGGAAGCGGAGCGGGAGTGGCGGCTTTGGAAAGATGGGGAGCTGGCCAAGGCGAAAGCCGAAGCCATGAACCAGATCTCCCTGGAGTACGTCCTCCAGATGTGCGGAGACGACGCGGCGAAGCTGGTCGAGGAGAAGCGACAGTTCGCCAAGGAGTACGTCGCTGCCAACTACCAGGCATGGGTGGCACAGGAGCTGGAGGCTCGCTGGCCCCAAGTGGAACAAACGGCCCAGGGCTACACGAGAGAGCGATACCTCCAGGAGGAGCTCAATCGCATCTGGCCGGATGTGCGCGACGAAGCGCGGGCCGACGTGGCCGAACGCGTAGTGGCTTATAAGGCTAACCTCGAGCGAAACCTCACCAAGGCTGCAGATGAGGACCACAGAATGGACGCAGCCATCCAGCGCAGCGTCGGAAAGACCAAAGCGGCCAAGACGCGAGTCAAGGACATAAAGAAGGAACGACAGGCGATGGTGGACTCCAAGCGCACGGTGGCTCTCGTCGCCAACGCCACGGAGGCCCTCATCGCTCGCGCCGTCACCGACACGGCCGACTACGAAAACGGGGTCCCCAATGGCATGCACCAGCTAGGTGTCGCCGTCGGAATCATCGACCCTTTTACACAACAATCGAGCGACGAATTCAGTGAGTTCCCTGCCCTTACCTCCTCCGAGGGGGCCCGCAATAGCGAGGCCCCAGGTAGCTCTGAACCCGCTCCTACCCACAGCTCTGAGGCCCCCCCGTCGGCGCTCAGGGACGTGCACTCGTCAATGCACGCACCCCAGAACCGAATGGAGGATGACCCCCCTGCACCTGTCGTCGAACCGCCCGCTTCCCTGGACGTGCTCATCACGGCCGTCCGGGAACTGCTTGCGCCGATACAGGCAGGGCAAACCGCCCTCTTCGCGAAGGTGGAGGAGCTGGACCGTCGCACCCGTACACCACGGACGACCCATCCTCTCCCCCCGAGACCGGCCCCCATACCGGCTCCCCTTCCTGATACTACCCTGGACGTGGCAGATGTGGATATCTCTATGGAGCCCCTGCCCGCCCCTATCGAGGTCGACGCGGCCCCCTCTCCCCCCCCCCCAGGGGGTGCACGTACGGCCGATGGTACGACCGCCAACGCCCCCTCTCCTGACTCGGTGACAGCCCCTGAGGCCGAACCGGTCGGTGCACGTACGGCCGAGGCAGAGCCAATAAGCGACGCCCCCTCTCCTCCCTCCCGACGCCGCAGGGCCAAGGGAAAGAGTGCAAGTACGGCGGACGCGGAGGCTCAATCGACGGCGGCCCCCTCTCCCCAACGCGCTCCCCCTGCCAAGGGGAACACCACGGGTGCACGTACGGCTGACCCGAACGATGGCTTCGTCCAGGTCGGCAGACCTCGGCCCGCCTACAACATTGTTACTTCCAAGGGCGCCCAACAGAACGCTGCCTCCGAAGCCTCAGCGAAAGCCAACGCTGCGGCACAGGGACGCAACGCCTCTGGCACCCTTAAGCGCAACCCCATCTCCCCTTCCCCCGCCGACCGCACCATCACCCACCTCGTTGTCATTCGACACGGCGGCCTGAGCGATGAGGAGGAGGAAAGGAAACTCAGATCCACCAACCCAGGCTACATCGTTAGCGCAGTTCGCACTGAGATCGAACGGCGCACCTTGAACCCGCTCAAGCTACTTGGAGGCAGATGGTCGCGCGAGGTCGCCAAAACGGGCAACTTCGTCTACCATATCGCCGGAAAGGTCCCCATGGAGGCCATCCTCCCCTTCTCCACCCACCTCCTGAAGCCGTTCCCTGGAGCCACACTGGTGCCAGCCACAGGCTGGTGCTGGGCTCAGCTCCGTGATGTCCTCACCTCGGACAGGGACGACTACATCTACGAGGAGGACACCCTCCTCGCGGAACTACGACTCAACCCGGTGTTCGAAACGGTCCCGATAGTCCAGGCGCCCCACTGGGCCCAAGACCCATTCACCATCTCCACCACCACTTCTACCGTTGTCTTCGCATACATCGATGACAACAAACCAGTTACCCAGGCGGCCATTGCCGGGGGCATCTCGATGTTCAGCTACGGGGTCAAGTTTGTCTTCGCGGGCGACTCCCCGAGGCCGAAACAATGCGGACGGTGCTTCGAAATGGGCCATGTCTCCAACGACCCTGCCTGCAAGTGGAAGGGGAAGAACCGCTGCCTGCGCTGTGGTTCCGACCACCACATGGACGACCACACGTACCACTGCAAAGGATCCCACACCGTCGCCGGAAAGTGCGACTGCAAATTCAAATGCCTCCTGTGCGGCAAGTTGGGACACAATGCGCGAGCATGGAGAGGGTGCCCCTCCCGGGGTGACTTCCCACCACCACGACAAGTCCCCCGCATCGAACCACCCCAAGAGATTGCTCCAGTGGCAACCGCTCCACGCGCAATCTTGAAGAGACCTACGGAGATGAGCACGCCGACCCCACCGGCACGCGTGGATGACGACCCGCGCCCGCTCACTCCCCCGCTCTTCAACCCCACCGACCTAGCCAATGAGACACCGCCAATAGAACCCACCCCGGCAGAAGCTGCGAAACAGGCCCCCAAAGCCCGCCCTCGTGCTCGCATCGTACGGCCGAACACAGACACTGCCAAACTGGGGGAGACCTCGACGGAACGTGCTGCCGCGCGCGCCAGACCCGCCTCCCCCTCGTCACTCCACGGTGCCCTGGCCCTGGACGTCGCCAAGACGAAAGATGACGAAAAACTTAAACGACTCGGCGCCGCTATGGCCTCTCTCGCCGCCCGCCCGACCTCTGTCCGAGGAACGGGAATGGACGATGAAGGCGCCATGCGCCCGCAGTTACCCCTTGAACGCCTCGCCGAAATGTATCCCTCCCCACCGGCCCAGATGAACATCCCGTCTGCGATCACCACCAAAGCCACGCAGCGCCACCGCTACATGGCAGATGAGGTCAAAGCGGACAGGATCCTGGTCATGGTCGCAGGCCGCTCGTTCGCATGCCCGTTCGCGGACCTCTCCCCACGCTTCCACGCCCTACGCAGACAGGAAGAGGCGCTCCTCCTTCGCATCATGGAGGACGACGACTCTGCCCTGTCAGAACCAGTCTTCTGGAATGAGGCGGAGTACGAGACCGCCGCGTTGAACTCCCGCGCATTCGGCGGACACGACCACCTCGGCGCCGAACTGGCCGAACCCACAACCCCGACGGCGATCCCGTCCAAGAACAGGCCAGTCCTTCCTTATGCGTAATTACACCATCTCTGGGGTAAACATGGGACGCCGCAACGCTGCGATGCACGTCCTTCTTGAAACAAACACAACCGATGATATTCTCTGCGTAACTGAACCGTGGTTTGACCGAATTGGCACCAAACGTCACGATTCTTCGCACTGGGGAGCAGATGCACTAGGAGGAGCCAACAACTCCAAATGGAACGCACACTACCCATACTTCACCAACGACCAACGCGCCAAGGTCATGGTCTACGCCCGCAAGCATGACCGCGACCACCCCACACGACCCCACAAGCTTGAAGTCGTCGCCCGCAACGACTTAGCCCAACACCCCTCCCTCCTTGTCGTCGACGTCAAAGC
Organism: Lactarius pseudohatsudake; assembly: GCA_021525015.1. Classification (NCBI taxonomy): domain Eukaryota; kingdom Fungi; phylum Basidiomycota; class Agaricomycetes; order Russulales; family Russulaceae; genus Lactarius; species Lactarius pseudohatsudake. Next base: position 8,392 of record JAKELH010000833.1, read on the forward strand.
CGGCAACGAACGATGGAGGATCGTGACATTCTACAATGATGTGGAGGACCCCTTGGCGCTGGCAACGCTGAGGAGACTCTGCCTCTGGGACCACATCCCGACCCTCCTCCTCGGAGACTTCAACATGCATAGCCGCACCTGGTCGCCTCACGGTTGGACTCCGTCCCCTCGGGTCGACGCCTTCGAGGAATGGGCGGTGACGCAAACCCTCGAACTGCTCAATGTGCCGGGAACCCCCACCAGAAGAGGCACCCGAGCACAGAACCAACGAGACAGCGTGCTGGACCTTACGTGGCGGAACTTCGCCGCCAAAGCTCAGGGCACGTTCCAGGGAACCTTCATCAACTGGGAAGGCTCGATTGGCTCGGACCACGCGCTCATACGCGTGCTCACTTCCAAGGACTGGCCACGGACCAGACCAACAAGTTCGACACCAACATCACCCCAGAGGAGTGGAAAGAATGGTGGAACGTGATGGAAGACGAGACGCCGATCGTCCGTGGACTGCTGCGCTCACGCGCGGAAGTGGACACAGTACTGGATCGCCTCTACTACACCTTCAACCACGCATGTGAGGCTACGATGGAACGCAAGGGACGGGATAAAGCCCGCGCGGCCCGATGGTGGAACGACGAATGCACAGCCGCGGCTAGCGCCCTCAGGGCAGCAGTGACCGCGGACGCCTCGAGCGCCGCCCACAAAACCCTGCGCAGGACCATCAAACGGGCCAAGCGCGAATGGGCGGACAAGTTCATCACCACTTCGAACGTCTGGGATGTCGCTGCCTGGAGGCATGGCAGGAGCGTCACCCGAATACCGGCACTCAAGAATGCGGAGGGAGACCTCCAATTTGACCATAACCAGATGGCGGCGATACTAGGTGAGCGATTCTTTGCGAAGGAACGGGAAGACATACCTCTCGACCTCCCTGGGGACCCTCCCCGCCGCCCCACCCGTACCCACGATCCAATCACCTTGGCCGAGACCACGGCACTCCTGAAGGGAGCGTCCAATAAGTCCGCCCCCGGGGAATCGGGCGTAGGGTGGCTGCTACTCAAACGAGCTTGGGGAGACCCAGAGGAGGTCGACATGTGGGAGGGCATCGGGCCCACGCTGACGCTCCTGTTCGAGTCTTGCATCCAATTAGGCTACCACCCGGCCCGCTGGAAAAGCGCGGTGGTCGTGGTCATCCCTAAACCGGACCGGCCCGACTACACGCAGGCCAAGGCGCACCGCCCCATATCCCTTCTTGAATGTATGTCTAAACTACTCGAGAAGGTGATAGCGAAGCGCATCCAGCACGCGCTGGTCAAGGAGGAGCTGATAACCACCAATCAATTTGGAGGGAGGATGCACTCTTCTTGCCTCGACGCAGGCCTCACACTTCTCCACGACATCCAGGCAGCCCACGGCGCCGGATTGAAGTGCGGCATCCTGTTGTTTGACGTTCGTGGTTTCTTCGACCACGTTAATCATCGTCGCCTGAGCGCCATCCTGGGAAACATGGGATTCGCTCGGGAAGTGACAACGTGGATGAGCGACTTCCTGGCGGACCGTCGAGTCAAACTCCGGTTCAACGGGATACTCGCGGAGGAACAGGGACAGCCCGTAGGGGTGCCGCAAGGCTCTCCCCTATCGCCCGTTCTCTCCATCACCTACACGTCGCCCCTTCTCGAGAAGATGCGTCACTGGAACAACTCTTCTCTGGGGATGTACATGGATGACGGCGTGCTGTTTGCCTGCGCGGAAACGTGGGAGGACGTAACCGCCCTCCTGCGCGCCAGGTACGCAGTATGCGAACAGTGGCTCCGGTTGTCGGGACTCGCCATCGAGCCTGACAAAACGGAGCTCATGTTCTTCCAGCGGCCGAGGGAGCGGAACCCAATCCCCCTCCTCCCTCCCTCACGCTCCCACACGAAGGGGGGGAGTACCAGGCCAAACCGGTTGAAGTGATCCGCTACCTCGGGTTCTTCTTCCACAGACGCCTCCGATGGGACCCCCATGTGGACATCATGTGCAACAGGGCACGCGCCTCCATAAGAGCGCTGATGATCCTCGGGAACACCATTCGGGGGCTATCCATGGCAAACTGGCGGCTCGTGATGAACGCCGTCTGCCTCCCCGTCCTCACCTATGGTTGCCAGCTCTGGTATAAATCCAAAGGGGTGGCGGGGATCCTCAAGAAACTCCAAGTCGTCCAGAATGAGATGGTAAAGGTGGTGACAGGCTCCTTCCGCACCGCTCCTCGCGAACCTCTCTTGGTCTTCACGAGGATGCTCCCTATGAGCATCTTCGTGGAAAAGCTCACACATACTTCCGCCCTCCGTCTCTACAGGCTACCGCGGGGGTCCCAACTGCTTAGGCGCCTCGGCCCAGCTTGGTATAACCCGCGCCAGGGGGACTTCCCCACGGTTGTCCCACAAATACACGGGCGGCCTGGAACCCGTACTCGTGCGCCCACGGCACTTGAGATACTGGCGGAGCGCGTCCCCTCAGACGGGCCGCGTGTTGATGCCGTCGCCATCGCCCCCTGGGAGGTACCCAACTGGGAGGGAATGGTCCGACACCAAGGGGCTACAAACCCTAGGGAGCGAAGGGAGTGGATACAAACCCTAACCGGGGAGTGCCACCCTAACGCTTTGCTAATCCACGTCCAAGGGAAGGTCACCGCCTACGGGAGACCGGATGGACAAGAGGTGGGCGCTGCGGCAGCCTCTTTCACGATCGGGGGGGCGGCTCTGACGCACGAGAGCTGGGTGTTGGGCACGGGGGTACTGCAGTTTGACGCGGATGTCTACGGACTCGCCAAAACCGCAGAGGCCCTGGCCATGTACTATACAGAGGAGGTGCCCCCTCCACCCTTTATTTACATCTTCGCGGGCAGCGCCTCTGCCCTGCACGCTATCCAGAACACGGGCTCCCAGACAGCGCAGTCTCACGCGCTGATGTTCCACCAAGCCCTTACTATACTCGCATCCTGTCACGCTGACTTCCGTTTGTTTTTGATCTGGTCTCCGGTGGACCTCGAACTAGCTGGGCAAGGATTGGCACGGGACATGGCGGCCGAGGCATGCACGCAGGAACCCCCAGACGGGCTGAACCGCGTTCAATCAGCTGCTTTCCAAAAGGCAAGAGCAAGGACCCTAGCCTTCCACAAGTGGGGAGCGCGATGGTACGAAGCACGCCTGCTCACCACCTTCAACCAACAGTTCCTCGGGGGATGGCTGCCGTACACACACACATACTCCGACATCCACCCACCTGACCCCGCGGAGCACCACCCCTTATGGCGTCAGGCTACAGCCACGGAGATTGTCGCAGGCGCTCGCCGACCCAAACACACCCGTCGCTCCACCTCCACACTCATGCAGGTCGCCACAGACCATGCCTTCACCGGAACATACGTACAACGTTTCCGGAAGAACGACCCCCCGGAGAACATATCGTGCCCATGTGGCCACCCACTCCGGGACGCGGACCACGTCATATGGCACTGCCCCCGCTTCACCCAACCACGCCTCTCTACGGCTATCCTCTCGGCGGCATTCGCCCCAGTCCACCCCATATACCCCTTCCACCTCCTGCTATCCGAAATGGAAGGCATCGGAAGGCTTCTCTCATTCCTCGGTCTAACCCGCGCTCTCTCAAAGCCGGAATCCGGCCCGCCCCCACCCGTGCCCCCCGAACCTGACTAGGTAAGTCGTACACCGGAGGTTTGTCTCTCCCCTGTCCTCGGACGTGTCTATTCTGCGGTTGAAATACCACTGCACCTGATGAATCTTGTCTCGCGACTATGTATCACAGCCCCCACAAGGGCTTTCTCGACCCGCCTTCTCCGTGACTCGTTCTCTTACTCTACGACATGGGGGCACCGTACTTATCGGAATAATGTGTTTCTTAAATGTAGTCGGTCTCACTACGACTGGTCTGTAACTCTGTTGCACATCCCAGAATAAAATGGATTCAAAAAAAAAAAAAAAAAAAGTACCGAGTCGGGAACATGTGAGGTATCTAAAACCAAAATACCTAGAGTTCAACGTCGTAGTTCTTCATATCGTCGCCAAGTAGTTCATCCCTCGCCGCTTCGACGTCCTCACCCAACAAAGAATCAAGCATGATCATCGGCTGAAAGTCTTCCTCTGTCTTGGTCTCTCCCAGCATCGCAGCTTCCAGGGTCTTCCAACCAGCTGTGAAGTCTAAACGCTGCTTCTTCAGCAGGAACTTCAGCATTTGTAGAGCCTCCATTAAGGCGGCGGTGATCCGATTTCGCTTCTTGGTATCGGTCTCCCCAGCTGATGAGAAGACACGCTTGCATGGGACGGAAGACACCTGAATCGGAAGGTAGTCCATGGCGATAGCAAACAGCGTCGGGAATTCTGACTTGTGGGCCTATCGGTAGCGCAAGTTGTAATAGCGCTGCTAACCTGATTGAGTGAGATACGGTGATACAACCACACTCTCCCTGGCCGATGAAATCGCGATTTTCACACTTTCTAGATGTCTCCTGCGCTCGCCCACGCTCTTGCGCACTTTCTAAGTGCCGCGTTCCTGCGCGCTTCGCCGCTTTCCCGCGCTCTGTGCGCGCTCGGCTTTCCCCTTATTCTGGACACTTCCCTTCGCGTTTTAGCATTCCCCCTTTCCCCTGTTTATCTAATTCACCCTCTTTCCTTAGCCTACTCTCTTTAGTATATAGGCCATGTATCTACAACCTTACTACCCAGATTTCTAATAGTAGACTTCTCCCCTCGGACTTCTGAGCTCAGTAAGGCTCATCCTTTGTGTTCCCTAGCGCGCCGCACTCGCGCGCGGCCTTAGCAACTCCAGCGCGACACGTTCCCGACTTTAGCGGCCACCTATACCAAGTTTCGCGCCACGCCGAAGCGTGCGCGACCGTTTCCGACCACCTGCGACCCGCCCACTCCATTTCCACTTCCTGACCTTGCCGCACTCGCGCGCGGCACTATTCCTTCGACAGCGACGCGTCCGCGACCGCCGCGGACATATATACAATACTGCGCGCCCCGCGGAGGCCTGCGCGACCGCTTGCGACGCTTCACACCCCCAAAACCCTGCACGCATCATAGACCGTTTCCCAGCGATCAGGGACGGTTTAGTGTATTATCTGGTGACCACCGCAGGGGGTGGAAGCATATTTCGACCTTTGGCCTCAAGTATTACTTCCTGACTGCATTTTTGCGCGTTTTTGCACAGCAGCACCCACACTTGTTCGGCGACATTTTCCGAGCATTCCCAATCTATTCCCTCATTCCCCTTGCTCGCCCGCATTTTCTGACCCTCAAACTCCATTCTCTGCATTTCCCCTTACAACGCGCGGCGTCTCCTGTCAGCCTTAGCACTTTGGGGCTTTAGTGCGCAACTAGCGATCAAAACCATACGACTTTTCAGCCCACAAGCGCCCACCGCGGAAGCGACCCTATTCAGCTACGCCCTTAGCAAAACCACGCGATGCCATTCCAAGACTTGCCGCACCGACGCGAGGACAGCGCGCCTGTCCTCAACCTCTCAGACCCATGTGAAATCCCACGCTATTTCGATGACATAGAGTTCTTGTTTCTGAAGCACCGCGTCTCAGACGACCAGGAGAAGAAGCGCGCAGCAGTGCGCTACCCGAGCATAGCAGCAGAGCGGCTGTGGAAGACAGCGCGCGCATTTGGCGATCCCGCGCATGCGTATGAGGACTTCAAGGCAGAAATCATTGCGCTCTACCCAGAAGTGACAGCAGCGCATGAGCACACCCTAGCTGACCTCGACAAGCTCATTGCGCACCGCGCGCACACACCCATTCGCTCTGAGACAGAGCTTGGAGAGTATTATCGCGCATTCCTCCTTGCGTCGCGTTTCCTCATTGCGAAGGGCCGCATTTCAGCGCAGATGCAAGCGCGCCTTCTTCTAGCGAGCTTCGAGCCTTGCCTTGCCACCGCTGTCTGCGCCCGACTTGAGCGCAAGTTCCCAGACCATCTCCCAGACGACCCGTACGAGACAGATGCCATTTATGACGCAGCGCTATTTGCACTCGCATGGCAGTGCGCTGCGCGCCTCGTCGACCTGCCGCGTGATGTTTCAATCCTTTCTTTTACGATCAAGCGGTGGGATCGCAGGATCCGCTGCTACCACTTTGTCGTAACAAGGTCGGGGGTGGACTAACGGGCCGGGTCGCTGACAAAGCACGAGAGCGGTGACCTGCACACTGCAGGGGAGAGGGCAAGGGAAGAGTGGCAATAGTACTTGAATTCACAGAGAACAAGACTAGAACGAGGGAATACAGAGTAAACTACAAGTCTTTAAGTACCTCTACAAGAATCTCTTTTTCTGTGGTTTTTCTATGTTTTTTTCCAGGGACGCGTAAGTGTGAGACTAAATATAGCACTACTGGTGAGCTGGCAGGAAATCTGGAACAGAAGCGAGACTCAAGATAATCCTGAGAGAAACAGAAGTAGAAGAAAGGGAGAACAATCCAGATGCAGAAGCGAATCAGATAAGAAGTATGAAACGATCGATGGCACGATCTGTGATCGTGACACTTTCCCCATCATTCCTGGCACCACCCACGCCGCTTACGCCCTCGCCGCCGACAGTACATGCGTTTCCGCTTGCTGCAGAGCCTCTTTCGCCTGCACCATCTGACCCAACCATCGCGACATGCGCGCTCAAGCAGGAGTGTGCCGCGTCTTTCGTACCAGCGCCGCGCGACGTACCACCGCCTTTTACCGAGTCCTCAGAGACTTCAAAACCAATTCCAACACCGCCGCCGCCAGTCCAAGCATTCCTGCCCACGCTACAGTTTGTACAGGCAGATGCACCTGCCACAGTTCCCACCTTCGCTCCAAAGTGCGCCGCGCCCCTCATATCGGTTGCGCGCGACGTTCTGCTGCCGTCCGCGTCGACACTAGCACCGCGCGCGCCAGTCTTACCTACGCCGACGCCATTCAACGCGTTTCTGACCGCTCCAGAACTGGTCCAACCCGTGCAACCAGACGCGACCACCGCGACGCTTGACGCGCTCACTGACACAATCGCAACCCTCAAGCGCAACCTAGAGGCAATCCTTAACGCGCAGAAGAGCACAGAGTCTCGTGCTCCAGAACCTGAAGCCGCGCAAAGCCAAGCCGAGCATTGCAAGTTCTGCAGAAGTGGCACGCACATTGAGGAAGAGTGTGAGGAAGCGGATGAGTACATCCTCGCTGGGATGTGCAAGCGGAATGTATTCGGGAGGCTCACCCTTCCCTCAGGAGCAGAGGTTCCAAGGCGCATCAAGGGCAAGAGCCTTCACGAGCGCTTTGAGGAGTATCACAAGCAGTTCCCAGGTCAGCGCGCAGCGCCGGCCTACCTAGAGAACTTAGCGAGACCACGAAGGCCCGCGCTAGAAGACGCGATACCAGCGTACACACCCTCAGCGATGGGAGCGACATCCCCAGGCACAGAAGAGACAGCCCCAGCAATGTTTCAAGCGCAAAGTCAGCCGCACTCCCCCAAGCGCATGCTGTGCGACCCGCGAGCAGCCAGCGATCAAGCGCGAACCATGGAAGCATCCAGACACCTCATGAAGAGCACAGTGCGATTCAGCGACGCCCTAGGTGCGCCCAAGAGCACAGCACGAGCAGTTTCCGGCCAGCGCAAGCAAGAGCGCGACGAAGCGGCACCAAGCGCGCGATCACAGATGCGCAAATCCAACTTCGCTGCGACGGCAGCCAGTGACCACAGAGAAGCCCCGTTCATGGTCTCACAAAGGAGACTGTTCGCTTTCGTCCCAGGTATCCGGCCGGAGGCAGCGCACGCAGCTGCAAGCACCCCAGCACCGCCCAAGGAATGCGCAGTGTATTTTGCCCAGGCTGCTGCACCACAGCTTGCGCACGACTGCGCTCCAGGAAGAGCAAAGCCCTCACAGCGTCCACAAGCACCAGTGCCAGTGGTAGAAGCCCGCGTGTCTACGGCACCCAGCGCGCATGCAGCATCGCCCAGTGTGCGCGCAGCATCACCCAACGCGCACGCAGCATCGCCCAACGCGCGCGCAGCATCGCCCAGCGCGCACGATACCAGCCAAGTCCCCTGCAGCAACTACAAGCCCGCATGCGTCATGCCAAGTGGCAGCGTCCCTTCCAGCTCTCGCGCGGTCCCGCCCAAGCATCCCCAGTCAGCGCCGTGCGTCTCCCATACCACACATGTGATCCAAAGCCGGCCGCGATGGCCGCGAAGTCATCTCCCCCACCGCGTGTGTTACGGCTCCGTTGTGAACGCTTACTATACGGTGGTGACTGCCCTAGTAAGTCGTAATTAGTCACGGACTCACGTATCAGTCAGCCATACTATCACATGTCTGGAGTAGTACGGTGACTCATTCCTAGTAGTAGTTGTAGTAGGGTTCAAGCTACTTACGCTACTGGTCGTCTTGGTTCAAGGGGAGCTTTAAAGCCAACCCCTCATGTATAAGTAGTACGCATCGTAGACCAGGATTCGCCATCCTGGTCTTCTTCAATAGCCATCGAGCTCCATCCTCTCGTCCCATCGCTTGCGATCGGTATCTGTCTCTTCATACGCTTGTCTCAGTTAGAGCAAGTCGTACATCGCCTACGCCTAGTGGACTTAGCCCTAGTGCTCTTTACGATTACGTGCACATCGAGGCCGTACATTCGTGTCACGTGACCAAGTGTCGTCCTACGCTAAGTTGTTTACGCCCTTTCGCAGTCCAAGTCGGACTAAACGCCAGTGGCGGCGTTACAGCGTGCCAGCCCGCGCACATCAGCGCGCTCAGTGTCCTCCAACCATGTCATTTTGCACCCCACACCCTATGCATTCAGTCAGCCCGCGCGATAAGCCGCACGACATCAAGCCCAGCTACGAACAACCCGCGACGCGCTACCGAGCGACTGCACCGCGATCACCTTCCCGCTCAAGCAAGCCCCCAGACGTGGTGCGCCAAGCATGCGCGATGCCAGCGCGACTCTCATCCAGCGACCCTGCGACCTTCGAGATTCAGTGCGCACGTATACGCTCCCCACCATGCACAGTTACGCGCTCGCTGAGGACTGGGGACAGTCCATTTTTCAGTGAGGAGGAGAACTAGGCCCTGCCCCTTCGCGCGAATCCACGCTCCTGCCCCCGTGTTTTGCCTTTCACTGTTGTTTTATACACGCTCATTCCCGACCCTTCCCAGCCAGCGACGCGCAGCGCGGCAACATCACAGCAGACCCTTGCCCATTCACTGCGCCTTCCTCACCCTTTCCGATGCTCATGACAGCGATGCCACCAGCGCGCGGACCCCAGCAATGTACGCGAAGACTCTCAGCAACCACAGCACCTCATACAAGCGTTTACAACCCGCGCGGCGACGTGCGCGGGTGCCGCAATGCATCTGCGACGACCGCGCAATCTGTAGAGGCAGCCCCTCTCATGTAGCGATGACAGCGAGCGAGCCACATTTGCGCAGGCTCCCGCGCCGCGTACACACCCTCGCGATGACATTCCACGCCACTGAGAGCGTTTACCAATCCCGCGGCGACGTGCGCGGCGGCAGCGGCACAAGAACAGCACAAGCGTACCAGGAGCAGCCACATCAAGTAGCCTCCAGCGCAGACCCGACCGCGAGCGCGCCACAGTTGCGCGGCGGCTCGCACGTCGCCATCGAGTTTTAGAGGACATTGCGCATCGACAGAAGGGTTTATAGGTCCCGCGGCAGTGTGCGCAATAGAACGCGAAGCGGTTCTTCCAAGACTGACTCCCAGTGCAGCAAAGAGCTCAAGTACAAGACTTCAGTGGCGACAACAGTAGCGCCATGTGCGCACGGACGTGTGCGTCGTGCAAGAAGACCGGTGATTGCAACTAGTAGGACGCGCGATGACGATTACAGCAACCGCGGCAACATGCGCGACAACGCAGCGACCGCGCGGCAAGTCAACACTGCGACCGCGCACACCGCAAACTAGCGCGGCGCGTCACACCTGCGACCGCGCGCACCGCGACCTAGCGCGGCGCGTCACAACTGTGACTGCGCGCACCGCGACCTAGCGCGGTGCATCACAACTGCGACCACGCGCACCGCAACCTAGCGCGGCGCGTCACAACTGTGACTGCGCGCACCGCGACCTAGCGCGGCACATCACAACTGCGACCGCGCGCACCGCGACCTAGCGCAGCGCATCACAACTGTGACTGCGCGCACCGCGACCTAGCGCAGCACGTCACAACTGCAACCGCGCGCACCGCGACCTAGTGCGGCGTGTCACACCTGCGACCGCGCGCACCACGAACTAGCGCGGCGCGCCACACACTGCGACTGCACGCGCGCACCTTCGCATCTTGCACAAGGGTTCAGAGCAACCCCAGACGTCAACTCAAGCGTTCTCAGGTTCCGCGAACGCGTGCGCGACAAGAGCGACTTGGCATTAGGACAAAAGCACCCGCCGGCGACACACCTCAAGTGCAAGTGTATCAGTGACCGCGCCGCAATCGCGCGACCTTGCAAGACCAAGTCGCACCTTGCACAGCAGCCAGTACGCACCGCACCCAACTCGGCGACCACAACACACGCGCCGCACACGCTGAAGACACTCACGATCGGCACGCACACCGCATACAAGCGATCACGACGCACGCGGATGACTGAGGACAGTCAATATCTCAGTGAGGAGGAGATGATACAACCACACTCTCCCTGGCCGATGAAATCGCGATTTTCACACTTTCTAGATGTCTCCTGCGCTCGCCCACGCTCTTGCGCACTTTCTAAGTGCCGCGTTCCTGCGCGCTTCGCCGCTTTCCCGCGCTCTGTGCGCGCTCGGCTTTCCCCTTATTCTGGACACTTCCCTTCGCGTTTTAGCATTCCCCCTTTCCCCTGTTTATCTAATTCACCCTCTTTCCTTAGCCTACTCTCTTTAGTATATAGGCCATGTATCTACAACCTTACTACCCAGATTTCTAATAGTAGACTTCTCCCCTCGGACTTCTGAGCTCAGTAAGGCTCATCCTTTGTGTTCCTTAGCGCGCCGCACTCGCGCGCGGCCTTAGCAACTCCAGCGCGACACGTTCCCGACTTTAGCGGCCACCTATACCAAGTTTCGCGCCACGCCGAAGCGTGCGCGACCGTTTCCGACCACCTGCGACCCGCCCACTCCATTTCCCCTTCCTGACCTCGCCGCACTCGCGCGCGGCACTATTCCTTCGACAGCGACGCGTCCGCGACCGCCGCGGACATATATACAATACTGCGCGTCCCGCGGAGGCCTGCGCGACCGCTTGCGACGCTTCACACCCCCAAAACCCTGCACGCATCATAGACCGTTTCCCAGCAATCAGGGACGGTTTAGTGTATTAACGGGCTTACCTCCCAGTAGATCAGGATGCTGGTCTTGTCTGACGTCAACAGACCCAAGGTGTACTTTTCAAATTCGTCTTCGACACTTCCCATCTGGTCTGAACTAGTATTGAGTCTGGGTTAAATGGGGTGATCCTTGAGCTGGAAGTGTGTCGACGTCTTTGCATACAATGGAAGCTTGGAGGCCCGGGGAGCTTCAGTTTGAGTGGGTCGCACGATAGATGGGTCTTGTTCACGATACTTGCGCATCTAGGGCAAATAGTCAATGCAAGAACGTGAGAATAGGTCAAGTACTTACGAGCTCGTGCATGATTTGTTTGGACCTCTTGATGTATTCTGAATCCCACTCGCGCTGGATCCATGAGAAGCGTATGGAAGGGTTGAGAACTTTATATTGTACGCATCAGCAACTGCGTAATCTAGAAAACAGAAACTCACTCATGGCGATGACGTAGGCATCGGTGTCGTCCATCCGCTTGTAATACTTTTGTGCCCAGGCCAAACCGACCTGTGTCCAGTATTGCAGTTCCGGGTGTTCCTCACCCAGTCACTCCCATTTAGTCATGAGAAGTTCGAAACTGGCAATGGCACCGCACAAGACCGGCGTTGATTCGGATGACATAGTTTGCAGGACCACATGTGCAGCCTCGTGATTGTAATCAGGTCAATGTGACGTGCGAAGGGTGTTCGGAGAACGTACCTCAAGGACGACTTCTATGCTCTCTAGGAGCTCCCAGTCAATGGCGCTTAACTTCATAGACTCGATGGCTGACTCTTTAGCGAAATACATATCTATGGCCTTAATGTCTAGAATTAGTACTGACAGTTCATGAGGACATCTAAGCTTACCTCTCGAAGAAAACGGAAACGTTGAATCATGAGGTAAACAGAATCCCATCGAGTCTTGACATGCTGAATGAGCTGGAGTGGCGGAGCATTGCATAAATTGGGGTCATCCTTGGTACAGAGCCGGACGATCCCCGCGAATGTCTGCTTTCTGGCATCCGATGCACGTATGTAGCGGACAATATATGCAACACGTTTGATAGGACCGCTTTTCAGACTCCTAAGCCATGCCTGACACCCTGGTGGCTGCGATGCGATGAACTCATTGTTGAGTTCAGGCCCTGTTTGACAACGAGGATCAAAGTTGTCGTCATCGTCACCATCCAAACTGTTGCTGTCCAGGTATTTCTTGCTGACTTGAGTACTTGCACCGATGATGTGGGCAGTGCAGATGTTGATGACGTGGGGGTAGCACATGATACGATTATTGAGATGATGGAACGCGACCTCACGCTCGACAAGTAATTCTTGCAACTCTTTCATAGCAGCCGCATTATTTGAAGCATTGTCAAGAGTGAAATGGCCAATCTATGGTTTTCAGTAAGGTTCGTGGCATCGACACATGGATACATACCTTCGATGTAATATGGGCGCAATCAATGAGGTACATGATGGCCTCAGCAATGTATTTACCCGTATGTGCACCCGTGAGGCGGTGAAAGCCAATTAGAGCAGCTTTCAGAGAGAGATTGTTATTAGCGTCCCGGGCAATCCAGTGTGATGTAACAGCCAGATACGGGGATAAGGATCTACTTGACCAGATATCCGCGGTGAAACTTATCCGACCACATGATTTCTTGCAGTTACAGGTCAATACAACGTCGTTAATGCTCTTGGCACCAAGGAGATGACCTACAGTAAGTTCGTCACGCAATTCCGTGAAGGCTTTCGCCCATTCAACGGTAATTTTTTCACGTATTGTGTCACGATGTGGGATGTGTTCGAGTTCAGGTCGGAGAAGCCAGCAGATATCACGAAATTCAGGGCAGTCGACTACACAAAGTGACTGGGTTCAAAAGGGTAAGGTAAGACAGAAGTCAAGTAGGGCAACGCTCGCCTGGTCATCCGTGACGATGAAGCGAATAAGAAATTGGATGAATACAGCATAACTGTACTCAGGAAGCCTATGCCCAGGCGAGCCTTCCTGCATGGCAGGCTTATCTTGCACATCCAAAGACTTGTGTTTCCAGTTGTGAGTCTTGGCAGCATCCTTGTATAAGGCCAAATGCTTCACGACCAGGTGTTTCCGAAGGTTACTGTTACCTGTATTTGGACCATAGGAGCGTGCCTTCTCTTCACTAAGGCCCTCCTTCCTGATGCTTCATCAGAATCACGGCGCGAATAATACATGATGACTTACAAACACACATTGCACTGTCTCATCTTCACACCATCCTCATTACAAAACTCGTCAAAAAAGACTTCCATATCGCTGACTGGAGGCCCAGTGTCAGAGTCTAAAGTGGCAAGAGTGTTGGATTGCAGAGTGAGTAAGCCTTTTGAGTGATCAGGAGCTGGTTCATCCTGGGGATCGTCACTATCACTGGCAATGTCGGGAAGCTCGAATTCTTCACCACCGCTGTCATGTGCGACGGGCTTGATTGCAGTACGCTTGTGGACGTCAAAGCAAAATCGTTGTTAGAATTATATTGAACTCACCCGGGTCCGAGCATACTGACCCTGGCCAGTTGACGGACAAGAGTCCACGGGGACAACTTTGGCCTTCGTAGCGGTAGACTAAGTTTTGGTCGCCAGTTTATAACCCCCAGTGTCGAACGATATCAAACTCACTGGCACACGGGAATGAGTACGCTGAACCTGGCCAGTCAAGGGCACCGGGGCAGCAGGAGCCGGCGAGCCTTCGTGTGGGTCTAAGGGGACATTATTGACGACTTTGGCCTTTGGAGCACGTCGAGTGGGCATTGATGCAGATGTGGGACAAAAAAAAAAGAGTTGTCCCTGCTATATGTAAGTAAAACAAACAGACGTAAGCAAACAGGCCTCCTCAGGCCTCATGTCACACGCGTGCAGTCAAGCTTGGACCTTACTGAACTCAGGTCATTGCACAACGCAAACGATTACAATAAATTCAAACGACTGACACTAAGACATGAGTACAATTGACAGTATGATGACAGAAAACATGAGCTATCAAAGTGACTTGTTTTGTTTCGGTAATGCCTCCCGTTCCACGAGATCCCCACTTTCGCCCTCCACTGCAACATCCCTGCATCTCTTGGAACCCGAATGTGCGACCCATCTCTCTGTAAGAGGGAGAATAAGTGCCTGCTGTTTGGCAGGTTCGACAGCTGGCCAAGGAATGTCTGGATTGATGGCTGCAGTAATAATGTAGATAGCGGCTTTGTGGCTTTGGAGGGCCGACATCTGAGTCTCGTACTGTGTAAGTTGCGCTTCATATAATAGCTTCTCTTGCGATGGTTCATTAGCAGTGGTCGGCTTCAAAGGTGATTCGGTTCCCTGAGCGCCCTTGTGAAGAGCTTGGTGGATCATGTTATTGACGCTGAATTCGTGAGTAGAAGGTGCCTCTGGCCGTTCCTGATGACGAACGCCAAGTAATTCCCTCAAATTGAGCAGGAGTCGAGTGAGAGGGGCATTGTCATGAAAGACAATTTTCTTGAGTTCTTGTTCACCACGCATGAACATGGATTTTGTCAGTGCTCCGGAGCCTCCGAAGACTTGTGGATCGAAGACCAAGTTAACGATGCCTGATAGCAGCTCCAGTCCCAACTCGGCTTGGACATAGTGGGTAGCCATCCAGAGCAAAACAAGAAATGCGGACTCAATGTCATGAATGAACGTCTGGTTGATCTTGGGATTTTCTATGAGGTCCGCTGCCATAAACTGCCACGTACCCTGCAATTTTCTCGTTAAGAAGGCGCCAGCTGGAGGGATTGGACTAACATACTGTACGGGTGGACTGGCGAGCACCGCCTGCCATTGGATCACCCGGGTCGACCATTTTACAGAGGTCCCAATCGATGAGAAGCCTGCCTTCAAAGCAAGGGCACTCCGTTAATAGTATGTTATTGGCACTGATGTCGCGATGAAGGACCCTACATTTCTCGTACGCGTTGTGATGAGCTGGAAACAGTCAGTTGGCAGTCAACGAAAGTAGAGAGGGGCGGATACACACCGATCAACGCTGCACGAATGGCACGTACCATGTCCCTACTGCATCGGAATGTTTCCAACTTTTTGCCGACATCGTCAAGGATTAGTCGGTGGTGCCGATGGGGGGTGAATACATGTGTTGGCGATATCAGTGCCCAGGGTGCATCGACAAATTGGCCAGCATGAGTGCGTGTAAAATGATAGGTGTCCTTGCCAACGTCACCAGAGGCCGAGCAATAAGGGATATTGGGTATCTTGGCGTCATTGAGAATCTTGTAGAGTTCTCCCTCCCTCATTATTCCGTCGCAAGCAACCCTCCAGGAGTCCT
Source organism: Lactarius pseudohatsudake (assembly GCA_021525015.1). Classification (NCBI taxonomy): domain Eukaryota; kingdom Fungi; phylum Basidiomycota; class Agaricomycetes; order Russulales; family Russulaceae; genus Lactarius; species Lactarius pseudohatsudake. The sequence continues at coordinate 24,027 of JAKELH010000833.1, forward strand.
TGAAGAAGACGATACGACTCTTGTGGATGTCGTATGCAATTGAGGTGCGGGTTGTGTGGCCAGGAGGCATGTAAAATCGGGTGACAGGTGGTTTGATGATGTATTCGCCGCATGAGCTGCCCACTTGATGGGGGACAGTGACGACGAGGAGCCCCTGAGAAGTGCAGAAGTCATCGTCAGCGTGAACGGCTTTCTGAACCTCTGCTGATGTGGCGCTGTGTAACGTTCCTTCCTGGATGTTGGACTCGACTTGAGTCACGCGTGCCTGTTTGCTGCTGCAACCGCGTTGCAAGGCGTAGGGGCGTTCGATAGTCGTCGATAATGGCAGATAGATGGAGAAGTGGACAGTGGCTGGACAGGCTCCGAAAGCGCACTGAGGATGGAGAAGGTGGAGGGACGGGTCTCCGAGGTCACACCGACGAGCGAAGAGGTGATCAATGTGGTTATTCGCAGAGTGGATAGCGCAGTACTACTGGCCTGGCTCCAAAGGGGAAGGTATTCACAAAGATATCAAAGCTACCGCTACAAGGCGCGAGTAGCTGTCTACTTATACACAATAGGGGAGCTTTGAAGCCCAGCCCTAACTCCGAAACCCTAATATGAGTGTCCAATGGCGCAACGCCCTCGTATAGTATCAGTCAGCAGTCCATACAGTAGTCAGCGGTCATCAGTCATCCGCTATGTACATCAGTCATCCGAGTCTCGATCCGTACCGTATTGCATCAGAGGCTAGACCAGTCCGGGCACAGGCTCATCCGGACTCTTCTGGGCGAGTCGAGGCGGGTCACATGCCAGGGTCACGTGACGGCCGTACATCAGGACCTATTCCCAAGGCTCCTGGTAGCGGTTCTGGGGCGGGGAAGGCGATCGATCGCTTACCAGACGTCCCACTCTCGCGGTGTTCTCTAGGGCTTCTATTGCTGCCCATACTCTCTCCTGTATGTGTGGGTCTTCTTCGGCTTGCCAGTCCCACCAGGGATCTTCAGGCGTATTGGTGGACTCCACAACGGGGATATCGGCGGTCAGCGTGTAGTCACGTGGCGAATCACGTGCCGGCGAGGGTGAAACCGTGACACGCTGCGAACGCTGCCATCATGTCCTCGCGCCGGTCTCTCTGCCTGATCATAACGAGTGAAAAAGTCCAATAACTCTGGATCTCATCGATAGTATATAGGGGCGGTGACGATCGCACCACTCCGATCCCATTGAATGAGCCATGCGTAATCCTTGACGATGAGGACGCTGAAGACGTGAGTGCGATACTGGCAGTCTAGCTGCAAAGCCGCATAAATAGTGATTTGACCGGCCCTTTTTGATTTCGACTCATGAGTTGATTGGGGCCCAAAATGGATGCTCCATCCGAGAAATCGGTTAAGAAGGCATTGTCCTCCGACCTGATCTTGAACTCGATGCAGATATCACTGAAGGCGGAATTGTTTTCGGTGGAGCTGTTGTTCGCCTGGTCGTAAACTGTACAATCAGGCGAGAAGGAAACCGGGCAGTCGGTAATGGCCTTGTCTGGTGAGCGTGACGTTTCGCGAATATGGATTGTCTTGAGGTATGGTTGAACAACATTAATCTAGAGCTTCTTGTCAGTAAAATGCTCTGAAAAGCCCAAATACTCACAAATTTCTTGTACATTGAAGGCTCAGTCCGAAGGTTGGCGAGAGTATCAAACATGCCTGGCTGGAAGCCTGAAGGTTGTGAACTCGGAAGAAAGGTCAAAAGAAACTCCCCAGGAGGCATAGGACCAAGAAAGAAGGGGGCCATCTCAAGTGACATGACACGAACAATCTGATCACGTGATAAGTGTTTTGCGTCGAAATATCTAGTCGTTGAAGAGCGAGTGTGTACTGGGGTCCCAAAAGGGAGCAGCGCGTTGCTAGAACTCGGGGGTGTGAGTGTGACCATGGCAACTTGGCAGGTGCACTGTATGAGGAGATAATGTACAAGCAAATATGCGGCGCTATGTGGTCCTGTGCTCAGTCCGTCTTGTTAAAGATGCGAAGTGGGCTTGTGAGTGACTTAGCCACCTGGCAAGCCGAGATCGGAGCTGACCGGAGCCGGAACAAACCTATCCAAACGGGGATTTGAGTCCGTGCTCGGCTATGTACGGCTATGTACAAGCCGGCTATGGCTCTCGGCTAAAGCCAGGAAT
>JAKELH010000834.1:0-26154 GCA_021525015.1 Lactarius pseudohatsudake
GGTGGCTTGGGCACCAGGGCCCATAACCTGATGAACAGCATACATGAAGGTGATACTCACAGTGACAAAGTAGACTGTGGTGAGATATCAAGGTAGGCTAGAAGCAGCAACAGAGTAAGTCTTGCAAGTGAAGCAGATGTGGAGTCTGGCACACAACAGATGAGAACTGGTGATATTACAGAGGAGGAGACATACCTGGCACACAACAGATGAGAACTGGTGATGTGCCAGAGCGTACAAAGTACTCTACTTATACTGCTACAGAGAGTGACGCTAGTAACACAGAGTCACAGTAAATACAAGGAGCGCATTGTTCTATACACGGACAAAGGAGTGGATGTAAAGGAGAACAAGGCGATAAAGAACAAGAAGAGTCCAGACTATGATATCATAGTGACATCACAATAAAGATAAGGAAACAAAGGGAAGTACATAGACGCAGTACAAGGGCAATCCAGAGTGGTCCATGATGTCATGTACATATGTGATGTCATAGATAAGAGAATACAAGAAGTCCGAGATTGTAAAGATCAAAGTAATCTAATCTACAAGTCCTGTATATCTAATCTAAAGCAGTCCGTTATCTGCATGTCCTTTGAGCCGCTAAGTGCGCTCAGGCCACTTATCAACAAGGCCACCAGGAGGAGGACCACCGGGAGGAGCTCAACCAGGCAAAGGAAAACTCGAAGGAGAAAAACCCACCGTCTTCACCGGAGACAGAACACTGTACGAATCTTTCCTAACTCAATGGCACCTTTACTGGGGATTAAACGCAGATGCCCCAATCTTCCGGAACGTATACCGACGGTGCTTACTATTCCTCGGATTCGTCAAAGGGCCGATGGTCAGCAACTGGACGCTGAGCTTCCTGGGGTGGCTCAACAATGAACTGAGGACGGGCCGCGACAGGTATGACGAATTCCTATGGGATACCCTCACTGCCAGATTCTCGGATCGCTTCTCCAATATCCTGGAGCAAGAACAGGCCCAGGCAGCGTTGGCTAAAGGAATCAAAATGATCGGAGATGACATCGACACATATGTCACCAATTTCGAACAATTGGCAAGACAGGCTGACTATCGCCTAAACGACTGCCAAACAATTGACCGCTTCACGGCGGGACTACCAAGCAAGTTGTTCACCAAGGTGTATGAACTCAACAGCCCGGTAACCTTCGACGAATGGAAAGCCGCAACGCCAAGATGCCAGAAGCAATACATTCACCTTCGTGCACAACTTAACCTGTCCGCCCCAACACGAGCAACCCTACCATGTCCACAGCCGCCTTGAAACTTCGGGAACATATGGAGCCCACCTCGACACCCACCTCCTCGCTACGATCTGAACGCCATGGATACCTCAGCAGACTGTTCCCGTGCCCGCCTCGCCGGAGCAGAAGACATACTCACAGGAGGCGCGCAACCACGCCGTCCCCCATTCACACCATGAGGAGGGGCGAACCAGAGCAGAGGAGGCGGACAAAGGCAGGACATGAGGGAAGTCATTTGCTACAACTGTAACAACCCGGGTCACTTCTCATGAGATTGCATCTGTCCGCGACGGCAGCAGCAACAGAACAGACCTCCTGTGAACCAAGCCAGGTACACAGAAACGGACTATCACAGTCAAGAAGCTCCAACTGCCCGAGTAGCAAATACGTCCTCACCCCAAGAGGCAGCCCGGAATTGGATAGAAGGAGTGAGGGCCGCACCAGATGAAGTGAAGGATATTATCTTCCAGGACCTGTGGAGTCAGGAGGGTTTTCAGGACGCCTAAACCCATCGGCCTGGGTGAGGGCAATTAATTGTAACTCTGTAATCATGACTCGCTTCCGATTGCTTAGAATCCCAGTCTCGATTCGTACAAGTTACTCCATGGCCGACATAAAAGGGCTCGTAGATTCCGGAGCCACCAACAATTTCATAAGACCCTCGTTTGCAAAACGAATGGGCTTAGGACTGCAACAACTGGACCGTCCAAAGAAGATATGGAACATCGATAACACGGAGAATAAAGCTGGGTCCATCACCCACTTCATTGATCTTGACGTAGAAACAACAGGAATTCACAGAACCATGCGGTTCCTAGTCACCGACATAGGAAGCGAAGAATTGGTCCTCGGATACCCTTGGCTAGCAGCATACGAACCCAACATCAGCTGGAAGCACGCCACGATACACAAAAACACCCTTCCACTAGTACTGCGATCCATCAACCCCTCGGAGCCGCAAACCATATTGGCCGCCACCTTCACTCAAGAAGAACGGGAAGACGCGGTACAGGAATTGGAAGATGCATGCCAGCTACGTACTACAGCCACCGAGCTAGCGATCAAAGCTAAGAAGCCAGCAGCACCGGTAGTAATACCCGAACCATACCAACGATTTGCAAAAATCTTCAGCGAAGAAGCGTCACACCGATTCCCACTGTCAAGGCCTTGGGACCACACCATCGACTTCAAACCCGGCACGCCGGCATCGATTGATTGCAAAGTATACCCTATGACACAAGAGGAAGACGGCCAGTTGAAGACCTGGCTCGAAGAACAACTCAAGATGGGATACATTCGACCGTCAAAATCCCCCTACACCTCGTCATTCTTCTTCATTAAGAAGAAAGATGGAAAGCTTCGCCCCGTCCAGGATTACCGAAGGATCAACGCATGCACCATCCGCAACCAGTACCCTTTGCCCCTCATGGCAGAACTCATCAACGACCTAGGGAACGGTCATATCTACACCAAACTCGATGTATGGTGGGGGTACAACAATGTATGGATAAAGGAAGGAGACGAACCAAAGGCAGCCTTCAAAACGCGCTATGGATTCTACAAACCATTGGTAATGTACTTCGGCCTCACCAACTCACCGGCGACCTTCCAGGCCATGATGGACTACATCTGCGCCCCTATCATCGCCAAAAACGCACTACTGGGTACAATCATCCGCGTCTATATGGACGACATCGGCATAGCTACACACGAAAACGCAGGTATGCCTGCTCACATTGCGGCAGTCAGCGACATCCTGCAAGTAGCCCTGGATCACGACCTCTACTTCAAACCAGAAAAATGCCTGTTCCACCAACCACGGATGGATTACCTGGGGGTCATCCTTGAAAAGGGGGTGACACACATGGACCCGGTAAAAATCTCCGGCATCCACGACTGGCCCCACCCCACGAAAGTACGTGACGTACGCTCCTTTTTGGGCTTCTGCAATTTTTACCGCCTCTTCATCCGCGGGTTCACGACACACGCACGAGCCCTAAACAAACTCACGCGGAAGGACACGGAATGGACTTGGGGGCAAGACAAAGAAAAGGCCTTCCAAACACTGAAGGACCTCGTAACCACAGAACCCGTCCTAGCACACCCCACTCTCACCGACCAATTCGAATTAGAAGTGGACGCGTCGGGATACGCCGTAGGCGCCATGCTACTACAGAAGAAACATGACGGGAAGCGACACCCAATAGGCTACTATTCAGCCACACTCAATGAAGCGGAGCGCAACTACAATATCTACGACCTAGAACTCCTGGCAATCGTCAAAGCCCTCCGACACTGGCAACCCTACCTAGTCGGGTCCCCGCACAAAGTCAAAATCTTCTCAGATCACCTAAACCTCACGCACTGGAAGTCACCCCAGAAGATAAGTCGCCGAGTCGCTAGAGAAGTACTCGAACTGATGGAATACGACTTCGAGATCCACCACATCAAGGGAACAAACAACGGACGCGCCGATGCATTGTCAAGACGATCCGACTACAACAAAGGCGAACAAGACAACGAAGGAGTCACCGTCCTCCCCAACACTGTATTCATGCACAATATGACTACCTAACTACCTGAAAACCACCACCAGGATGAGGCCAGGATACGCCCATGGGTGGATTCACACAAACTCAAGAAGATCGACGGTGTTTGGTACAGGCAGGGAGCACGAGTTATCACGGGGGACAAGGACGACATCCGACTCATCATCTGAAACCATCACGACCCTTTGGTCTATGGACACCCAGGCATTAAGCGCTAGTGTTTAAAAGTCCAGTCACAGAAACTGCAAAAAACTGCAACTGGACTGGACTGAAACTGATCAAAACCGGACTTGCAGTTGCAGTTTTCCGAATTTGAGAATTTGTCCGGTTGTGGTTCACCGGAATTTGGTGCCCGGGTGAACCGCACAAAACTGGTTAGAGTCGGGCTCAACCGGTCTTTTCTGGGCCGGTTGCCACAACCGAACTGTCTGCCACCAGTACAGCTAGTACGGTACAGTCACATACCGCACTGAGCCTCCAACGCCTTCATTCGCTTAGCTCTTTGCCACCATTACTATTTCACTTTAGCCTCTCCTTTATTTAACACATAATTCTGATTTAGTCTAAATAAACGGGTAGCGCGATTTGAACTTGAGTCCCTCATCCTCACTTCAACAATGCCCCGACCAGAGGTGCGCAAACGGAAGCCATCCGCAAAGCAGGCCACCCTTGACAGTGAAAGGCTGAATAAGGATAAGCATACAAACACGCAGCCCCGCAAGAAGAGACGTACCACTGGCAAGAAGCGAAGAGACTACTCGTCTACTGAAGGGTCTTCCTCCGAGTCTGAGGAAGAAGCCCGACCTCGCCGAAAGCAGCGCCGAAAGCAATCTCTTGAACCAGAGGAGATTTCTGTACGAAGCGGCGGCTCCGACGAAGAGCCAGAGGCTATCCGTCTCTCTGAAACGAGCGACAAGGACAGCCATGGAAAGGAAGCGGCAATCGGGGAGGGCGATGGCACGGAAATGGTGGATGATGTTGATGACGATGACGTTCCAGTAAGGCTGGAAATGCTCAATCACCGTTCACCCTCTAATACCTTTGGCAATTAGCCCAGTGACGGCCTCAAGGATTGTCACATCGCCTCTCTCCCAACTTTTGCGAAGACCAAGGCCGACTCGACACGGGACCTTCTTCTTGTGTTTTCGGATAGTAAAAAGGTCATTTTCAAGACCAGTGGAGGTGTGAGGGAGACGTTGAAGGGGCGGTGGTGTAACCTGTGCCGGTAAGTTCACAATAAAGGCTTCAAGGAATTACTCACCTATCACGAGTTCAGTAAGGATGCTGGGGGGAACAAGAAAATACTTCGGAAGTCCTTTTTCACTGGTTCGAACACCACTTGTCGGGGGCACATCCGGCAGCACTACGAATTCTACTCTCAGCAGTGCAAGGAAAAAGGGATCGAAGAGTCAGAGCGATGTGTACCTAGTACAACTCTCCAGAAGCGAAAGAGGGCTGCCAAAAGGCAGGGAAAGGAGATGGTGCAGACAAAAGTTGACGGAATGTTTGCTGATGCTTCCAAAGCACCGATAGCGTTCGATCGACCAACGATTTTGAAGGCAGTGACAACTCACATCACTACTGATGATCAGGTTAGCGTTCTGTCCGTGTCCGGGTAGCAAGACTAACATTTAGAGCAGGCCTTTGAGCTCGCAAATAAGGCATCGTTCCGGAACTGCTTAGTGGCGATGAGGCCACAGTCAACAAAAGAAGACCTACCAAGCGCGTATGACATCAAGGTGTACCTTCGCAATAGATTTGTCAATCATATGAAGGAGGTAGCAGATGAGATCAAGGTCAGCAATAGGTCCATCGTCTAGTAAATAGTAAATCTAAACCCACCTGTCTCGCAAACAGGACATTCCAGGAAGAGCTTCCATAACTTGCGATGGATGGACCGCCGATACAACTTCATGTGGCTTCATTGGGATGACGATGCACTGGATTCATGTTGAATCTGGTAAGTGGACCTTAAAGTCCGCGGTCATCGGCATGCGTGGTCTATCAGGGAACCACGGTGGTAAGAACTTAGGGCGATATATTGCCGGACTTTGTGACCGTGTTGGACTAATCGGGAAGGCGCGGCCGAAGGTTGGACTTCGTCGCATGCATATCCACTCACTCTGACCCGACCTCTATGACAGCTTGAAGGAGCTACGCTTGACAACACATCCTCAAATACAATTATATGCAAGACTATTGCACAGGTTCACAAGCGGCGAGGCCTCAGATCATGGAACCACCACGAGAAACAGTTCATGTACCTATGCTTACTGGCTGGCCGCTCCGAGTATTGACCATTTCAATCATTCAGGTGTCTTGGCCACGTCGTAAACCTTTCCAATATTGATATCATGTCCCATATCACCAACATCGCAGCGGTTGAGAACAAGACGGCAATGTGGGAATTCAATCCCGCTCTCAAGAGGAACCGTATCGCAAATGGAGGACTCGACGTAATTGCAGCGCTTCGTACGCTGGCAATTAAGGTGGGTTCCAGCTTTCGGTCCTATCAGACTTAATACTAACACAATGTCAGATCCAAGCATCTGGTGCCCGTATTGAGTACTTCAACGAGCTGCAGATTCAATGCGGCATCAGTGTTCCCCTCAAAATCCCTCTCCACAGCAATGTCCGGTGGGGCACTGCCTACGCAATGTTGGATCGGGGCGATCAACTGCGACGGGTACGTTATTCCTTGCCATTTCTTAGGCTCCTGCTGACACAAAATAGGCAATCGCCTTATTTGTTGTGTCAGCAGATAGACGGTTCGGTCCCATCACTACAATTCGCAGGGAGGGGGAGCCAACTGTTGAGATCCCTTGGACGGTGTTCACATTTTCGGAGGCCGACTGGCAGCAGGTGGTCGATGCCCGGGATATTCTCGCTGTATGTCTCTTGTTACATCTGCTTACTTCCGCTGATCAATCTCAACTCTCTAGGACTCAAATCAAGTACAGCAGTGTTTCTCATCGGAGAACCAGGCGACGCTATGGCGTGCACTACCGCTCATCGAAGAACTGCAGACAAAATGGGAGAAGAAACGTGACGGGGCAAAGAATTACGAGCGGTTTTCAATCTACAAGGCTGCTATTCAAGATGGGCTCGACAAACTTCGCAAATATTACTGCAAATTCGATGAAAAGCCGGCATATGTTCTCGCGCTAGGTATCTCACATGTTCTTCTTCCTTCTATCTTCTCGACTAACCTTGGTTATTAGTCCTGCACCCATACTACAAACTCGACTATATAGAGCTAGCCTGGGGTGGAGAAAAGGAGCAGGAAAAGGAGCGACTTCTTGGGAACTTAGACGCGAGGAATTGGAAGGATGAAGCCCTGACAATATTCGAGATGACGGTAAGCGTACTTGAGTGATCTAGTACGAGATATCTAAGTTCTAATTTGATGCCCACTAGGCCGAAGAATACTGGAGGAGCCGTCCAAAAACTACGACGCCTAACGACTCCGATGATGTCGCATCGCCAAACCCAATGCCAGCCCAGGATGACTCTGTCATGTCGGATTTTGACCGTCACCGACAATCGCTTCTCAAGGAGAACTCTGTGGCAGGAGGCGATGGATGGAGGGCCGAGGTTCGCAAGTATTTGAAGACACTCGAGAGGGATGTGTCTCCGAAAACTGACATAGTAAAGTGGTGGCAGGTATGTCCGGCTCGGCTCCCTCCACCGCTACTCGCTCATTTGCTAATGTTGACGTTTAGAATCGCGTCAGGGAGTATCCGACACTGGCGAGGATGGCCCTGGATATTCTTCCTATTCAAGCGTCGTCTGTTCCCTGCGAACGGTTATTCTCATCGAGCAAGCAAGTGGCAACAGAACGCCGGGCCCGTTTGGGATCAAGTCGGTTTGAAGAACTTCTGATCATGAAATCTGCGTGGCGTGGCACAACTGTCGATTGGGCCTCTATCAATTCATCGGAGGTTGAAGAGGTGGATCTGGCAGAGTATGAAGAGCTCCTGGAGGCAGATGTGCAGGCACATGCATGGGACGACGAGGACGAGGAGAATATATTTGAGTCTGACATAGAGTAATTAGCTTGGTAATTAGTTAAACTTAGTATTGCCGCTACACATAGACTACGTTAACGCTCTCGACACAGTACAGTTGCTTAGTTGCCTTGTCATAGTTATTACATTCACAAATACATAGGTATTGAAGTCGGTTGCAGTCGGTTGATGTGAGGTTGTGGTCGACTCAGGATGAGCCAGTTGAGACCGAGACACTGGATGGAAATCTTGCTTTTACTGCTCACAAAATCTTGACATATCTGTGACAAAAGGCAATAAAATTTCCTTCAATTTATATGATACAAAATCTAAGAATAATGACTCCATATAATTAAGCTAAATTTACTTCACAAAATGAAGCTGGAATTTTATTTATTGATACAATTTTGTCATATACCTTAGTGTCAAATAAATTGTTGTTTTGCTAATATGTTTCAATTAAAAATAGGTTTTAAAAATGCAAATCAAATAATTTTTTCCAGGTGTAAATGACATGAGAAAATGCTAGAATATTTTTCCCATCTGCCTAAATATTTCACATGAAAAGACAATGGCAAGTAGTCAAAGCTATATTAACACAATTCTGGATGGTGAAATTTTAACTTGACTATAATATTAAATCATCATTTTTTTAGAAGTAATATTTTTAATTTTGGCATCATGTTTCGTGAAGAAAGACCATAACAAAATCATATATGAGGTATCACAATTTTTCCTAGATTTTTTTGGGGAACATTTTATTAAACAATATATAATGTGTCTCCATTGAAAAATTTTAATATATTTCATTGGTATTTGTCAAGGAGTTATTATAACAATATATAATGTGTCTCCATTGAAAAATTTAATATATTTCATTGGTATTGTCAATGAGTTATTATAACAAAACCGAAATGGTCACTAGGGGACAACGTTGTTGTCTCAAACCTTGCTCTATGATTTCTTTCCTTTCCCCCCATGAAACTGGGCAATCCTTAAGCCGCTTGTGCGAATAAGCCGGCAACCGGGGTCACAAGGGAAAGTATTTTGCACGGTTTACGGCATTGTGAGTGAGTTAGCTGTGATGGCCACTTTACACCCGCCTCATATTCAGGTGTTTGTGGATGTGGATCAATAGGTCATGAGAAAGTGACCGCACGTTCATGGGGAATGGATAAGACAGCTACACCTGGGACATTGGGAATGTGTGCATGGATGTCAGCTGATATGAAACTGGCAATCATGTTCCTAAATTGTTCCATTGCTAATAATTCCTTCATTTTTTCCGTGGTGACAGAGCCACACAGCCAGAGTATCATGTGGAGGTGAAGTGTTCCTCTTCCTTGCGCTTCGACTGGTTTTCTCGGGCAGGTTTTTAGGTCCAACGAAGGTGATACCAATAGTGGCAGCGAGAATGGGGGACGAGGGCGGCAATTTTTGCATGTCAGTCAAATGGGCGATATCATTCGTATTCAAATGATATGTAGAGACGTTCCCTCGTAGTCCACTCTGCATACCTGCTGATGACCAATTACATGCTCCTTTTTTCTTGGGATACAGTTTGACGATGTATGTGGCAGGAAAGTATCGCGCAACAAGAATTCATTCAGGTAGAGTGAAGATGTTCAAAAGGGGGGGGGACTTCTCCGATCCACATTCCATTGGCCAAAGACAACGACGGTGTCTTGTCTTTTTTAAGGTCACGTACGCAGCTACTACAAACATTGGCAAAAGGTGTTCCATTTTCATGTCTACCTAATGAATTGTCCTTTTGTTCAAGGAGCATGCCGTCAGTAAGGACGTGGGCTGGGTGAGATTTCCTCAGTGAAAGTTTTTGTTTTTGTCGAAGGTGAGAGAGTTCGACTGGTTGCACTTCGTTGGCAAAAAAGGCCAGCGCAAATGGCACAAGTCAACATTGTGATTGTGTTGCGTCCTGTGGCGTGTATAAATTTAGTAATACGTGCACATTGGGTGTCCGGTGACACAGTTTCAAAGAAGGGATCGGGAGTGGGCTAATGTGGAAGGAGGAATTCATGTTTGTTTCCAATCTCTGTCTCTTGGTACGTGCTCTCTCTTTGAAAACAGATTGCTGTTCAGTGGGCAAGAGGAAGATCGCATCTTCCATGGTGGCACGAGAACATTTTTGAGCAGGAGAAAACAGAGCAGGTCGTAATGTTTCTTCCATCTCATCCATGGTTAAACCTTGTAACGGAGATTGTATGTTTGGTGACAATGACATGAGCTACAAGACAGTATGAACGTGTGGCATAGGCGTGAGGCTGCCAATTCTGCGTGAACAAAAAAAGGATAGATATTATATGGTATAGATCCGATCAAACGACTCCTATACCGGAAGCCAAACCGAAAGATGAAATTCTTTACGAACAGTGCCAGGGGATTGTCAAGCGTTTTGCAAGTCGTCTGCATGAAACCAGTCACCAGCAACATCTCAGTAATGCACAGATGTGCGAACGCAAGTGTGAGAAAAACAAGAAAGGAAACAGAATGGGCAAACACCGGCGCACAAAGCAAATGAAGGAAAACTGAATGACCAGTTTGGGATTATTGTATCCAATTGGGAAACAAAAATGAATTTGTCCATCAAGCAATGGGAGAGACTGTGATACATTGTGTGAGCAGTGTGCCCGATATCAGTCCTCAGATATGATATAGTACTGCCCAGGTGCCGCATTGGAAGCGACAAAGAAACAAAGAAACATAATTCATATGATGAAACCGATGTGCACGAAGCAAAACCTGCAATAGGGGTGATTCTATTCGTCAGCTTGTGGATTGCTTAGTAATTCCGAGATGGACCTTGCAGAGCAAGGTGACCATGGGAGGAGGACCGTATCAGTTCGACGACTTGAGTCACGTGACATCGCCCCCTCACTCTCCGGAGGGGTGAAAACTTCGGCTTCCGATAACTTGAGAACATCGCCAGCGACTTGTCATTCTTGTGAAAACCTACACTACTAATACAGGAGAGATGATCCCATGAGTACTTATAAACCGAAAACCGTACTATAAGCCCGCCGCTGTTCTTACCCCTGCCCTCATAGTCATCGCGTCGGCGTCGTATCTTATCGACGTCACGTCGTCGAGTCTCCGTGTCGTCGTGTCATCATGTCGTCGCGTCGTCGTGTCGGCGTCACGCCGTCGCGTCGGCGTCGTATCGTGTCGACGTCACGTCGACGGGTCGTTGAGTCTCCGTGTCGTCGTGTCATCATGTCGTCGCGTCGGCGTCGTATCGTGTCGACGCGTCGTCGTGTCGGCGTCACGCCGTCGCGTCGGTGTCGCGTCGTGTCGGCGTCGTCGTCGAAGGCAAAGGCGGCGCTGGTGATGCGCTGGCGACGGCGAAGACGAGGGGGATGAGTTGTATACGGAGGCCGATAAAACATAAAACAATTCAACAGCATCCTATCCAGCTACCCTACTAAACTACTTGACCTCCGCCCCACCACTAGGATAGAGATAAATATTAGCACAGGAAATGAAATATAAAAAGAGTCGCACCTGCCATACGCCTCAGAAGAAGGGTATACATGTTGGGTCACTATATGGGACCGATCCGGCGCAAGGAAGTCCACCGTGAGGTGGCCCCCCTCCTTCGCCGCCCCGCTCTCCCCATGCCACCCAGTCGGTCTTCCAGCGCTGGTCAGCGTCGGAGGCACGTTAAAGAGGGAATATAAGCACGTACCTCACTTTGGCGATTTCGACGCGACTCTTTTCGAGGCACTTGAGGTCATAGTGGACTTGAATGCGATGTATTATAAATACCCTCTTGAGCGGGCGCGATGCATAGAGCGAACCGAGAACAATTTTTTTGAGAGGCATAGTAGACGTTGTGATAAAGGAGCGGTGAAGGAGAGATGAGTCGAGTTTGCGCCCGTTTGTGTAGCCCGGGAAGTCGGTAAGCAAAGCCGAAGTGAGCGCTATTATGTCGCGTATCTAAGTCTGGTGCCCCGAATTGATAACAGATCGCCGAACACGACGTTGAGTGGCCGAGAGATCTCTAACTGACGTAATAAAAAGTCCTGTTCGCAACCACGATCACCTAAAGGCGGGGATGTCTTGGTCACCAAGCTGGCCCCGGTCACGCCATGTGTAACTTGAGTGCCGGTAGCATTGAGCAAGATGTGAAGAGGGTACGTAACGACATCGGGAGACGGCGGAGATGTTTGGGATAGAACAGAATGAAATATGAGTCGTAGTTGAGCGATCTGATGCCTGAACCAAATTCCACGAGTCAATGAGGATGGGTTGGCGTGTGCGCAACGTGATATCCACTAATTGTCACAAAAATTTCCCAGCGTGTCCTTTCCTCTTCCAACCCTCCTTGCGGTGACGAGCCCAACCTGGTCTTATGAGTCCAGTACTTCTGCGCGACATTTCTTGCCCCAATTCATATTGGATGGCAACGGCGACGAACGCAACAACTGTCGATAAAATAAATATTAGCTTTCGGTTTGAACGCGTATATCTCTCAGAAGTATCCAAAGGGCTTGAAGACGAAATGTCGAACGGGGGAGCGACTTGAGCACCATCGGCATCGGAGTGTTGGTGCGCCGCCTCATGCTGCGCAGCTTTGGCATCGTTGACATCGAGAACGGAAGCAATGCCCGAGGGATGGCTCGCCACGGCACCGTCCAGCTGTAGGCTCTCCGTATGGTGCTGTACAAATCCGGTACTGCCGTTATCGCCGACGGTGTCCAAATCCGGGTCAACCTGTTGGGGTACGATCTCGGGGCCATCTGTATTGGGACCAGCGATGTCGTTCGGTTGCTGGCCTACTGTGTTTGAAGAAGAAAAGTAGCCCGAGGGGGCCGCGGCTTGGTGCGCCGCCTCGACATCAGGAACGAAAAACATTGTCCGAGGGATGGCCCGCCATGACATCGCCGACGATCTCCAAATGAGAGCCAACTGCTGGGGCATGATCTTGGGACCAGCTGTAATGAGATGGGGAATGTCGTGTGATTGCTGGCCCACTGCCTGGGGCGACACTTGTTCAGGTTCAATTGCGTCGGGAATGGCAACACCGTCCGATTGTGGACACACCGCCGCGTAGTTATAACTTTGGAGCCCGGCGTTATCAACGTTAATATCGGCGCCCAACCGTGGGCTCACGGCCCAGCGTTCTTCCACCATTTGCTCACTCGGCATGAGAGATATATCTAAATCAACCATTAATCGACCTATCAAGTCCACTGAGCCGCAAAAAAACCGCTTACCGATATCATGCAACTCGCGTTGAGATGTCTCAAACGCGTCTGCTTCCCCAACTTCGACACGATCACAATTGGCGTCCTCGGTCAATGACTGGAGTTCTCTCTGTGGCGCATCCTATTCCACACGTTATTCACTATTAGGATTGAGAAGTGGCAGAGCCGCACCAATAAGACGCGTTCTCGTTGTAGGTCTTCGCGGCGATGAACCTGGGCCACCTCTTGTGCAAAAGACTGCCCATTCGGCAAAATAGTGTCTGCACGGCCTGGACTCCTCAATAAAACCGAATCACGATAGCGGGAACATCGAACTTACTGCTGCGTTTTCGGGGTGTCTCTCCGCGAGACGACCCTTCCCTCAGCTTATCTTGCAGTCCTAGATCCCGCTCCCGCTGAGAAAGTTCTTCGTACAAGTCAAGCAGTTCTCGCTCTTTCGCTGAAAGCTTCTCCCTCAGTGCCTCGACTTCTGCGCTGTATACCAACGCCTCGGCTCGCTCCTTTTCGGCCTTCTCCAAACCCTTTTTGTATGTTTCAAGCTCCAGACTCAGCTTCTCCAACAAGGAGCGCGTTGCTGAGTGTCGTTCCTGTTCATCCCGTAGTTTCTACGGTGAGCCGTGCATTAGCGCGGCTAGAACACGAGCGGTCTGCAAAGAGACGCACTCCTCTGAAAGCATAACATTCAGAGTCATCCTCCGGACAGCAAATTGCTAAAATCTTTGGTCTGGCGTCCTTGACAATTTTGAGGCCTGTTCATCGAGAATAAGGCATAATACCAGGGAAACGGGATGAGGGTAGCTGACACTGAGAGCAGTCTACAAGAGCTTCCTCGAAACCCGAAATTGTCGTTTCTGGGCCACGGAAAAGGGTCAAAAGAACCTGCACTAACGCGAAGGATGAAGTAACGAGCCGAACCTATCATATTGCAGCATTCATGTCCACGACTACTGGGGTTGTTGTGGCTTGAAGGATTAGCAAGACGATTCATCGTCAACTCGGACATAGCAAAGTTCAATGTAGCAAGCGTGCAGAAAGCGATAGTGAGACGAGTAGACGCTAGCGGTGGCATTCACAAAGGACGCGGCTCGTGTGACCACGTGACTATCCGAACAGCCGCAGACGAGATCCAACTTGAGATCCAACCAAGGCTGTGGATGGTTCCAGTTAGAAAACGATAGATAGTTGTGCAGGAGAAAATTTGGATGGATGCTGAGATGAAGCGACACTATGGGAGCCACCGACGAGTTGATAGGCTGTGGGAAAAGAAAGAAAAAAGAAAAAGTCTGACAAGGGACCAGTGTCGATGTGATGATCTTCCTGTCCAAGGCACTGTAATCATTGAAAAAAAACGTATATTGTTCATCTATCGATCAAAAAATTAATTGGTCGACGAAGTTGCGCAGAATAATCGTCCCACTAGAGCCACGGGGGAATGTTACCAAGGAGATGGGAATGATACGAACGGAAAGAAAGTGCTTCAAAGCTCACTAGGGCCGCCAATACCTAGCGTTTTCATCACAAGCGAGAAAAGGGCCAGCATATGGTTTGCTGTCATGTCCGTTTAGGCCCCGGCGACATCGCAGACCAGGAATCCTAAAGACAAGGACTTCCCGGGTGGTGGTTACTGGGGAGAATACAGAGACCATTGACTGTACATGGAAACGTGGAGACGGGACTGATCTTGACACCCTGGCGAGTATTTGCGGTTGCTCGCAAAGGGCAGCAGGACCGGCCGCTCTGACCCATGGCCCAGCGGCGCCAGGGCGAGAGCCAAAGGCCCCCCTGAGCGGCTCACCACACTGCACCTCCGCAACGACGGTAGGAGGGGGCGGCCTAATGGTCATCAGACGGCGACGGCGGAGAGGAAGGTACAGAGCATCGCTCGATACGCTCCAGCCTTCGGACAGTGGTCCAAAACCCGTGGTAAACTGAGAAGTTAGATGCCAGCTGCACATGGAAACGTCGCGGCGACACTCACCTCGAAGTTGATAAACAGAAGGCCGAACCCATGAATGGTGCAAGACATGCCCGCGATGACCGAAAACAGACGTCAGTTAGACGAACTCAAGGAAGGTGACGAACGTTTTTTTTTTCGAGCGCCCAGTACGGCATTACGACCACGGGAGGGGAGAGCGCAACAAACACCCCACCGAAGCAACTAGACGGCCAGTCGTAGCTGCTCGTGAGAGGCGGCGTGCGGACAGGACGAGACACTGAACAAGCGGCGATGTCGCAGCTGCTCGTGAGAGGCGACATGCGGACAGATGACATGCGGACAGATGGAGACAAGCGGCTATGTCTCAATCAGGAGCGTGTGGGAGCCGATCTCTACGCCTTTACACTCCGATTGGAACTGCGGTCAAGCAAGGTTAGCCGCTCAGCTGAAGCACGAAGCGGCTAACCTCGTTTCTCGCCCAGCAGTAGTTTTCCAGCTTATTCAAGCCGTCCGCGCCATCCTATTACCTAGTGACATTACCTAGTGACGTGGCGAACAAGAAAGCAGAGCAATCTGCCAAGCTAGAGTTAGCCGCTTGGTTCTTGGCTTGGTTAGCCGCTCAGCGTGGTAGTGCCGCCATGCCGCCAAAAGTAGACCGGCTATCCGGTAACCAATTCCGGTCACAATTTTTGTTTCCAAGTTTGAAAGCAGGCGAATTTGGGCATTTGGGCAAATCATAAGGGCGCGCGTACTGCGGTGAGGTAAGGTACAAAGAGCCGAAAAGTATAATTGGGGACGGTGTATGCATGGAGAGACAAATCGCAGTCTTTCAAACGCAGCAGAGAAGGAAGGTGTTTTTTTTGCGGGTTTTCGAAAAGAAAGAAGTAGCTACTAGCTAGGGAGGCGTGCGGAATGGCACACACACTCACCAATTTTCAAATGTGCTCACTCGTAGAAGGGGAAACGGTTTCGTTTACTTCGTCCTCAGATTGGACTGCTTTGCGTTTGCCCGAGACTGTCTGTGAAATGGATGGGGACGGTTGTTTAAGAGCATTCTGTTTGATTTTCGCAACACGATTTTGACCTTGCCGTTTGAGAGTACTTTCTTCGGAGGAACAAGAGGAGGCGGCTCCTTTTTGATGTATATCATGTTGCCGTCATTGGAAAACGGATGGCTTTCGAAACTGTGCAGGAGGCCGGTGAAGGCAACAATAGCTTCAGGTTCGGGACGCACTTTCTCGAGATCCGATCAACAGCGGACGGCGAGGTCGTCCCTTGCCTCCCCTCCAGCAGTGCATGGCAAGCGTAGATTACGAAAGGGATACCGTCGACGATAGCCATCGGATCTCCCGTAGCAGCCACGTCGTCTTCTGTCTCCATTGGGAGAGATTTCATCTGATAAAGATAGGTCTCACGTTTAGTCCTTGACTGTGGGGAAACGTAAATCTCGTACGCGTGTAATCTCACCCAAAACGTGAAAGGCGCCGACGTCGTACTCTGGACTGCGTTTGTTGCGGTCGGGGCGAAAAGCGATCACCTGTGTGTGAGAGAGAAGGTTTGTTATTATTTCCCGGTATAATGACGCTATGCCGTTTGGCATTCATAACAACGAAAACTTCCTGTTCCTTCGTTGTTGGTCGCGGAGGTGTCAGAACAGGTGAAAGTGGTGTCGTAAACGAAACTGAAAGGGTTTGGGCAACAGGTTGTCCAACGTGGCGCAGCCAATGAAAACGACCAGACTGGGTGTTGGCAGCGACATGAGTGCCAGTGCAGGTAGGACCTGACGAAAACACGGCGGGACAATCCCGTTGTGCTACTTATACAGTCCCTACCCGGGACGATGTATGCTCACCAACGCAGTGCGAGTCCCGCGCATATGTCGAGTCGAGCGACGTTTTGACGATCTCACCTGCCAGCCACGTGCGGAGAGAGGCCAGCAGTAATAGAAGGGATGACGCACGACGAGAGAGAGATGTGACGCTAGGGATGGAACGTCGTTGAAAAGACGTCAGTCTGTGTTTCCATGCAGAGTGACAAATGAATCGAAGGGCCACAGCCGCGTGCGGGGTACGTCAGCTTGGAGGGAAGTGAGGACTGCAAACATAAGTTACATGCGAAAGCCACGACAGGTCTCTGAACTTGACCTCTCACAGTACATGAACGGACCCTGCAGGCGAAATGGAAGAGAATTATAGAAACACGTCGCGCAAGATATAAGTGATCGACAGAAAAGGGCACAAAGACCGCAACAAGTACGGAGACACATTCTATATTGTATGATACGCTCACAAGACAAAGAGAGGCATGACGTGAAATTCGAGAAATTTAAGTAGAGCTCAACCACCCTCCTGGTACCAATATGTCATGACCTATTCGCTAACATCGGCCATCATATCACCTGCAAACCTTTTCAACGTATCCGCCAGTTCTTGAAGGTCGCCCAAGCGGTCTTGGACTTGTTCGATTCTAGTTTGCAAATCGAGGATTTGGGCACGTAGTCCTTCATTCTCGATAAGGGCGGCGCGAAGGTTGTCCTTTGTCTTGGAAAGTTCACTCGTCGTATCAGTGGCATCACCAGGTTCCGTCTTGGGTGCCGTGACCCCCGATGGACCAGGTAAGTTTAACTAGCGTGCGTTAGTCAAGCCCGGAACAATAATGATCAGTCTCACTTCGTAGACGGGACTAGTTTGTCCGGTGTTAGTATCCATGTTCGGTCGCTTTGCGTGACGAGCATTATCCTCGACTCCGGTGAACTTCCTCTTCTGCATGGACCGGTAAGCAGAAAGCCACAAACCATTCTCAAAGAGATGCATACCCTTTCAAAAGGCAAGTCGCCATTGACCTGAGCGAAAGAAATGCGCGTACGTCGAGAGGAGGTGAGCCATCTGTTTCGTCAAATCGAATCTCGGTAAAACGCTCACCTGGTTGTTTGACAGGTGTCCTGGACAAATGCCAGCAGTAGGCCCGACTTCGGGGTGAGTCATGACGACAGTCAAGCGTACAGGGAAAGGATAAGGATAGGCCCGTATAATAGGGATGTGGCGATACACGGGCATGGCAGCACTTGTGGCCGTGTTGGTGGTGACGCGTGAACGGTAAGCCCAATGCCACACTCTAAAGCATTGCGAATGAGTGCTTAGACCCGAGACAAGCGCGGGGCACGACGTACCTGGAACCGGTCGGGGGATTTAACTTAGGCAACGCTGAGGGACAAGGTCGGAATGGACAGTTGGAGACGTGGAAGTATTGATGGGGGGGGAAGCTGGGGGAAAGTCAAGAGCTAGGTCGAACGAGATACCTTAAATACACCAGTTCCTTTGTGTATGTCGTGTTTGTTCAAAGACGCCTTTGTTGCAAGGCCGCGTGGCAATTCTATACAAATGGGACCACGCTGAGTTCGTGGTGTTCGGAATAATCGGACGGATCAGGGAAAAGAGGAGGCGCGACGGAAACACGAAGATATAAGGATGGTGGACACTGACCTATCCATAACATGCCGCCACGGCCACGATCAGGCATTGAAGCGTTGGGAATCGCCAGGGATGTTGCGAAAGCCGGTAAGTCAACTATATTAATACCACGTATTTGACGTCACTGTGTCCACTAAGCGGCGAGGGCCATACCGCAGGCGCTTTGAGCGAACGATAGACAGCTCGGCGCGGTGCAGAGCGGCGTCACATCACTCCCGCTATGCTCCACTTTCCTGTTGCTTAGCACGACTCGGGAGAGGCGGAGGGCCGCTCCATGCCTCCTGCCTGGGCCTGAGAGCGAGGGTCTGACGGACGGTGATGGTTTGAGAGAGTTGGAGATGTTAGCTGTACACGGAAAAAAGGCGGCGACAGCATTCACCTCGATGCCGAGGACAGAGGGCCGGACCCCATGAGCAGAGTAAGACACCTCGACAGCTCAGAAAAGACAGCGACAGATCGCTTTCAAGCATTCAGTACGGCGTCAAGGCCACGGGAGGGGGGAGGTAGACAGCGAACTCCCTCACCGAGACAATCAGACGGCCAATCGTGACCGCACTTCGAGTACTATCTTACGTATGCCACGCTTCAGAAAGTGGAGCACCTATGTGAAAAGTTTTGAGACGCCCAGAGGCGTGGACATCGACAATAAGCGTCAAAGACAGAAGGGGCGCCTTGAGGCCAGGGTTCATGAAAGCCGCTACGCCGCGATTCGTTGTGCACGCTCGATCAATTATTGCGGGTTGTTGCACTTCCTAGGACCTAGGCGCTGAGATATACGAGTCGCTGAGAAGGTCGAAACTGGAGATGATCCCGAGGTCGACATGTCAGTACGCTATGCAGCCGCCACAGGCAAGACTTATTCGGCGGTACAGTAACTGGCACGAGGTGATACGTGCTGTCAATTACGGGCGCTATTCCCCTTTGTTACGGGTACCACAAGCTCCGAACTGCAAAGTAGTCTCAGTCAGCCACACTATGCATACAGGAAAGAAAGAGGCACGATGCTACCCCTAGAGCAACGTGGGCGGCGCTGGAAAATGGGTAGCGACATTAAATTCAGATCAACAATTTTATATCCCGTTCTTTTGTTCTCGTGTCCCTTGATGTACCTCGGGGCGCTTGTGTTACCCCGTTCCCGTTCGTTGCGTGCTCCTCGACTCTTGACGGGCATATGGCGGTTATCATCCTGCATAGGCACGAGCACTCTGCCCGTCGCTTGCCACCAAACGATGTTCATGTTACTGTAATTATCGAAGCGCGTCTGTTATGTCAATCTACTAGTACCGTATGTCCATAAACGCGGACAGAACAAAGCGACGTAATCTCTGCACCCCAGTTGCTGCGAATGTCAAAAACGATAACACCAAAGTCAATACCTAACGATAGAGCCTCACTGTAAAGAGGAAAGACTTGGCGTAGGGATCGGGCAGTGATGTCAAAATCGATCTCGGCCAATGGTAAAAACGTGCCTTCCTTCGATATTAGGCGTGGTACTCCTGCGAGGGTAGAAGTAAACGAATGCCGGGACTGGGAAAAGACCTTCATGTTCGCTTCCCCATCTACCAGACCCCAGACCGTGACTTGGCGAGGAGCGCGAGACAGAGCGGTTGTCGAATTGAAGGGCCGGTGATGTATCACGACGTGAGAAGGTACGACATTTGGCGTGTCGAGGGCAATGCCGAACGTCCCGGAATTGCCACGAAAGGACCAACACGCCCCTGCCGTGTTACTTAAAACCGTAGATGGTGGCACCGAATCGATACCTAATGTTGTTAGTTTTGGCGTCACCACTGCACCCGCGTTCAAGGAGGCATGGCCATAACCAAATAGAATGATACGTGAGAAGGCAGCATGATGCCAATCGCACTGCCTTCCAGACCAAGTGATTTGAGAGGGGAGGGTACAAGCCAGTTGTCGCTCTGCGAAGCGGACAATATTGGAAAGGTAAGAGCCGACCAAAAGGCAGCAGAGTAACAAGAGAGCTTTGGAAAGCCAGAGTTGCGGGTGCTGTAGGCAGAGAGAGAAGTCATGAGGATGGCGAATTTCTGCAGTAAGTCTAGTGAACTCACAAAGACGAAAAGTTCTTTGCTGCCCTTTTTGGGGGTGAGGTTAGCAAGGTCGCGCGTCTTGGATCCCCCCGTTGAGGTCTCTTCCTTGGGTGGATCCTGGGGTCCGTTTGTCAGGCAATAACATTACTGGTGCAATACATTACTGCACGCACCGGTGGTAGAACGGCCACAGGAGAAGCGGCCTCCTGGTCTCGACCTGACTCGTTGGGGACAGCGGGTGCTGACGGGGGGGTAAGTCAGTGGATAGCAATTGGCCACGGTCAACGCACAAGCACTAGTTGTAGTGAACGCTATAGCTTCGGGCTGGCCTATGCGGAACAGAGAGGCCGTTAACGGAATGCCAGATGCCTTTCGGAAACGGTACATGAGAGGGAAAACGTCTTTGAACGCCAACGCCTACAGGTGATGGAAGTAGATATTCGACAAAACCGCCATTGTCATCAAAGGGCAGCACGTGGTCAGCGTGACTGCGCCAAATCAGGCTGTGGTGTGAATAAGCTGCACACGAGACGATCGAACGCTATGTTTCGAGGCTCGTTCTTTGTTTCCTTTGTGCCACCGCTTCGTCTCTGACAACTCTCCATCACGATTGCGGCCTCGCGATAGCCCAAGTTTCCCGTCGCGTGCGCGCACTAGAACGTCCATAAATATCGGAGAATATTGCCCAGTGCACCTCAGCCTACCTTGACCGCCCACCACATCGTATCCACATATCACAGACATCACCACTACAAAATGCTCTCTGTCGGTATCAATATTGTCAGCCAATTGCTCAGGATCCTTGCGGACATGTTAGTGTTTCACTTCCCATGCTTGCCACACTACCAATTCTAATCCGCGATCATAGTGGGCTCAAGATCGTCGTGGGCCTTGTCGCCAGAGCTATATATATCCAGTGAGTCCGCGACCATATGTATTGACGTCTGGGCTAACCAACGATACAAGCATCACCACAAACAGAACCACTGGGGGCCGTGCCACTGACCGCGTTGGGGGTCAACCAGGCCTGTTTTTCCCCAACTCTCCCGACGGCTTCCACCACAGCCCTAGCCGACATTGCGATAGGCCTGCACTGTACTGGAGACAGGAGCTGAAGACAGAAGTGTTCAATAACCGATACAACACCCAAACCGGCTGGGCTCCGGTAGCCCCGAACGCCTTGTCCATGACTCCTCTGCCCGTTTATCCTGGGATCGTTGACGAGGAGTAGGAGATGGCGAAGGGAAACAAACTCTATCAGTTTGTTAATGTATAGGAACGACGCGCTTTTTAACTTGTTGAGGCAATCGCCCAGCGTAGAGATTGAACCATATATTCTGACAGCGTGGATGTGAGCGGTGCGTGTAATCGCAAAGACAAGTCGAGAGGAGTCGGACCTGCTTCTCGTTTGAAATAGTAAGGACATGCAAGGCGTAACTCAAGAAGAGCGAGGCCAACTTCTCGGGGTGTAGCCACCGTCTCGCACGCACATAACCGAGTCACCGCCCGGAGCTGCCAAAGTGCGATATACGTTATTAGCACGCTAGTAAAAGAGCGGAACGAAATTTACCATCAGGCATGAGTCAGCCGCTCAGTACATGTCCGCCAAAACCGGCGACACCGCGGACCGACTATCCGGTATCGCACATATCAAGCGGTGTGCGTGCAATCTACAGAGTTGTTGGGTTGAAAACTAATCTCAGTGAGTGCATGAAAAAGGTAAGAGATAAAAAGAAGCACGCGTCTTTTAGTGCAAGGCACACTTTGACCAGGTGGCAAACGAAGCGGGCGAATAGGAGGAGCGAGCGGCGAAACTAAATAAATAGATACCGTGTCGGACCAGGAACTGAGGTGTGAACGAACTGAGGTGAGACCCAGGACTCGGTGCACGAGTCTGTCGAGTCCAACGCGGCGGAACCATATGAAAGGACGAACTCGGTTAGTGAGCAGCCTCCAATGGGCAAAACGTAGAGCGGATGGCCTAAGTTTCGTCGACTGGAACTTGGTGCAATGGGAATGATTGGCTACAGAATGTGCAGCAAAGTTCTGTTCTTTTCCATATCAGCAGAGCAACTAAGTGAGGAATGACGGCGAGGCAGATGTAAAACTGAAGGAACAGCTCCAACGTATAGCGAAGCCTTTGCGACACTCGCTCTGCAAATGACAGTGTTCACTCACCTGGCATGGGTCCAAACTCTGGACATTGTATCAACCAGGGCCCACGTTGGGGGTTCGTAGGGTGTTGGAATATGGAATATGTTGCAAGGCCGTGATGGTAATGCGACGTCCGAAAACGGACTCGGATTTCCCGAGCATTGATATTGAGGTGCCAAAGACGAATGCGATCCCAAAGCTAAGAAGGTAGAGATTAAGACCTGCACAGCTTACCACACTGCACCTCCGCAACGACGGTAGGAGGGGGCGGCCTAAGTCATCAGACGGCGACGACGGCGAGGGCGAAGAAGGAAGTACAGAGCATCGCTCGATACCCTCCAGCCTTCGGACAGTGGTCCGAAAACTGTGGTAAACTGAGAAGTTAGTCAGCTGCACATGGAAACGTCGCGGCGGCGACACTCACCTCGAAGCCGATAGACAGAGGACCGAACCCATGAATGGTCCAAGACATGCCCGCAATAACTGAAAACAGACGTCAGTTAGACGAACTCAAGGAAGGTGACGAACGGCTTTCGAGCGCTCAGTACGGCATTACGACCACGGGAGGGGAGAGAGCAACAAACACCCCACCGAGGCAACTAGACGGCCAGTCGTAGCTGCTCGTGAGAGGCGGCGTGCGGATAGAAGGAATGACCATGTTCGAATGATTTGAAGTGCAGTGAAAGCGAGGGCTGAAAAGGCGGGGAGGAACACTGGAACAGTGAGAGAGACGGCGAGATGGCGGCCTGAGAAGAGGTGGGAGAAGCCGTGACCGCTTCGCCGTTTGACGGACTGGACCCGGGCCGACTTCTTACTATTCGATGCCGCCAATTAAATGTGTCGCAGTCGCATTCGCACCGGCATATAGATTAGATACATTATCCACCAATTGTCACATATATTTCCCAGCGTGTCCTTTCCTCTCCCAACCCTCCTTGCGGTGACGAGCCCAACCTGGTCTTATGAGTCCAGTACTTCTGCGCGACATTTCTTGCCCCAATTCATATTGGATGGCAACGGCGACGAACGCAACAACTGTCGATAAAATAAATATTAGCTTTCGGTTTGAACGCGTATATCTCTCAGAAGTATCCAAAGGGCTTGAAGACGAAATGTCGAACGGGGGAGCGACTTGAGCACCATCGGCATCGGAGTGTTGGTGCGCCGCCTCATGCTGCGCAGCTTTGGCATCGTTGACATCGAGAACGGAAGCAATGCCCGAGGGATGGCTCGCCACGGCACCGTCCAGCTGTAGGCTCTCCGTATGGTGCTGTACAAATCCGGTACTGCCGTTATCGCCGACGGTGTCCAAATCCGGGTCAACCTGTTGGGGTACGATCTCGGGGCCATCTGTATTGGGACCAGCGATGTCGTTCGGTTGCTGGCCTACTGTGTTTGAAGAAGAAAAGTAGCCCGAGGGGGCCGCGGCTTGGTGCGCCGCCTCGACATCAGGAACAAAAACATTGTCCGAGGGATGGCCCGCCATGACATCGCCGACGATCTCCAAATGAGAGCCAACCTGTTGGGGCATGATCTCGGGAATGTCGTTTGGTTGTTGGCCCACTGCCTGGGGCAACATTTGTTCAGAACGTTCAGGTCTAATTGCTTCAGGACTGGCAACGCCATCTGGCTGTGGATGTGCCGCCGCGTGATCACGACTTAGGAACTTGTCGTTAACGTCAACAGTGTCATCCAAACACCGGCTCACGCTTCGCTCCACCATTTGCCCTCTCGGCAAAAGGGATATATCTGAGGCGTCCGTTCGTTTTCTTATCAAGTATACTGAGACTCGTGAAAGAAAAGGTGCTTACTGATATGATGTGACTCGCACTGATATTTCTTAGACTTGCGTGCTTCCTCGACTTGCTCGCGCAGTCGATTCGCATCCACGACCGCTTGTTCTAACAACTGGATCTCGAGGTGAAACCCCGCCAACTTTGATTCGTTCCCGTTTTTTGCTTCATGACGCAGATCCTATTCCAACTGTCATCCCCTGTTAGAATTGAGACGTTGCGGCCCCCCACCAATAAGTCTTGCTGTGGTTGATCGCGTCGAGAAACCTGGACCCCCTTTTTGGCAAATGACTGCCCCTTCGGCGACATTGTGTCTGCACAGAATAGATTTCGTAATATAATCCATGACATTGAGAATGCCGGACTCACTGTAACCATTGCAGGATGTCTCATGGTGAGATGAACCTTCTCTCATCTTAACCTTTAATTGTGACTCCCGCTCCCGCTGAGACAGTTCTGAGGACAAGTCAAACACTTCTTGCTCTTTCGCCGAAAGCCTGTTCCTTAGTGTCTCGACTTCTGTGATGTACGCCATCGCTACAATTCGCTTCTTTTCGGTCTTATTCAAATCATTTTTGCAAGTTTCAAATTGAAGACTCATTTCCTCGACCAAGGAGTGCGTTTCTGAGTGCCGTTCCCGTTCATACTGTAATCTCTGCGGTGAGTTGTACGGCCATTAGCGCGGCAAAAATATAAGTCCCCTGCAAAGAGACGTACTCTTCTGAGGGAACAACATTCACAGTCGTCCTCCGAATAGCAGGCTTCTAAAAGCCGTTAGCCTGAGATCCTTGACGATTTTGAGACCTGTACATCGAGAGTAAGACATCTTACACCGTGAAACAAGACGTGAGGTTAGCTGACACCGGGGGCAATCCACCAGGACCTCCTCAACACCGTAAATTGCCGTTTCTGGCGGAAAAGGGTCAGATGAACCTGCATTATGATGATGATTAAGTAACGAGTTGAACCTATCACATGGCACCGATGAGGGACTTTTTCGACCTCGTCTCGTGAAGTTGCATACGAGATAACAGGGCTATTGTGACTTGAAAGGTTAGGGAGATGATTCATCGTCAACGGATATGATAAAGCTCGAGCATGCAGAAAGCGATAGCGAGGCGAGTTGACGCTAGTGGTGGCACTCTCAAAGGCCCGAGTGTGATCACGTGACAGTATAAGAACTTGAAGAAGACCTAGGACGAGATCCAACCAGGCTGTGAAATGTTCTAGTTGAAAACCGATAGAATATTTGCAGGACAGTGATTGGATGGAGACAAAGCGACGTGCGGGGAATACGGAGCTACGTGGAAAGTCTGCGTGCCAAGTGGCGTGCGACGTACTGTAATAGCCTTTCGACGTTGGAGATTAAAAAAACTCATATATCGTTCCTATCGGTGGATTGGTTGACGAGGCTTCGCAGTATCGTGGTTCGCTGACCGCTTGGGTCTAATTTTTAGTCTCGGATCCAGCCGTTGATAGCGCCCGTTGAGGCACGAGGACTAAGCAGGTGTAGATTCAATAATAAATAAGCAGATATGGGAAATGATAATCAAGCCGTTTTACCCGCTCAGCCGAAGACTAAAGCGGCCACCACGCTATACGAGTGTCTACCCATCACAAAATCAGGCCACGACACCGAATCACGCATCATGTTACTTTGCGCCTCACATCCTATCACTGGCACCTGGCGGCGCAAGAAAGCGG